>JADRCD010218461.1:0-42355 GCA_019843815.1 Montemys delectorum | reverse complement strand
AATAGGTAATACATCTCGAATTCAGACTGCTATTTGGAGACATTTCTGCATGCCCTGTAAGACATGCATTTTGATCTTTAGTTTTCGGTCAGATGAATCTAGCTGTTACCTTTGTTAGTGGTAAACATCTTTGTATTGGTTCCCTCTCAGTCTACCTGACAATACAAGAACACAAGAACTCTAATTTTTAAGGAGATGGGAGATTTAAGACACATGGCAGTTGGGGAGTAAAGTCTTTGACTTTATGGAAATAACAAAAAGTGGTAAGAAAGAGGCATTGATTTGTATGACAACATAGGAAACAATGATTTCAAAATAATCTCATTAAAATATTAAATATGCTAAACAGCATAAGGCCAGAATATATTGGAAGAAACAAAAGAAATCTATGGAGAGTTCATGACAATGGCATTCAGTTTCATTTACTAAGAAGACGCATCATAAAACCATACTGACAACTCCAACTTCCCAGATAGGGACAGCAGTCAGAAGTGGCTATTGTGTTCCTTAAAAGTAACTAGTTTAAGCTGAGATTTTCTGAAATTATAAAACTAATGATGATTTTGAAGATGTGGAAAAAATATAAAATATCTCTTTAATGTTTTAGTTTTTAAATGTTGTAATATTACTACTATATGTACATTGGATTGAATAAAATATTTTACTAACATCAGTTTCACTTTTGTTCTTTAAAATTTTGTAAAGTCTCTACAAACCTTGTAATTGTGCAATTTAGCATACAATTTCTTTATATTCAGTGTGCCATTAAGATTTGTTGTCTTAGCACAATCTTTATGTATGTATGTATATACACATAGTATCTTGGTCTGTCTTGTCACCTTTAACAAAATACAATAGTACTGAGTACTTGTAACAGCAGCAATTATTCATCATAGTTCTGGAAACTGAAATGTTTAAGGTCAAATCACCAACAGTATGATCTTTTCTAAGAAAGTACATTTTTTTAAGTATACTCTAGAGAAAAGGAATGTAATGTCCTCATGTAGTAAGAATACATGAGGGTGGCATTTACTCTTCAAATTCTATTTTATTGCATTATTCATTTATTCATTTGTGTGTGAGAGAGAACACATATAAAAAGGAGATTTGACTACTTTCCAATTTATATATAGTTTCTTTTTTACTGATCCTGTTTACCCTCTCTTCTACTATACCAATGTATTTTTAATTTGTCTACAGAAAATAGAACAATTGAGGAATTAGTTTGGACAAGGACTGAATAAGTCATCCCAGAAAATACACCAGAGACCTTAAGGAAGAGAAAAATAGAAAAACTTTCAAGGCTTTGGGACTCTTGGAGAAGCCCTCATCAACTTCCCAACCAAAGAGAGTGGAAGAGGGAAGATAATGAGAATGGAGGAAGAGAAGGATCCTGGATCCTACCCCCTTTATCCTCTCCCCTCCCTCTCTTACCAAGGTCCCTTCTTCCTTCTACTTCCCATGGCTTTTTTGTTCCCCTTTCTAACTGGGATTTAAGCATCCTTATTTGGGCCTTCTGTCTTGTTTAACTTCTTAAGATCTGTGGGGTATATCATGGGTATTCTGTACATTTTGGCTACTATCCACTTGTCAGTGTGTACATACTCCAGTCTAAAAGAAATGCAGGGACAAAAGCAGAGCAGAGACTGAAGGAATGGCTGATTAGAGACAGGTCTGATTTGGGATCTATGCTATGGGCAGGCACCTATCCCTGACACTATTACTAATGCTATGTTATACTTGCACACAGGAGCCTAGTATGTCTCTCTTCTGAAAGGCTCTACCAGCAGCTGTCTGAGACAGATGCACATAGTCACAGCCAAACATTGAACTGATGTTGGGAATTCCTATGGAAGAGTTAAAAGAGGGATTGAAGGTGTTGAAGGGGAAGGCAATCCCATCAGAAAGCCAGCAGTGTCAACTAACCTAGGAGTTCCCAGATACTGAACACCAACCAAAGCGCATACAGAGGCTGGTCCAAGGCCCCCAGCAGTTATGTAGGGGAGGACTGCCTTAGCTGGCCTCAGTGGGAGATAGTTCAACTAATCGTGCACGGCCTTGATGCCTCAAGGTGGGTGATACAGAGAAGAGGCGCCCTCTCAGAGGCAAAATGAGGAGGATTGTGGGGAAGAAGTCTATGAAAGGGGATGGGGAGGGTGGCAACATTTGGAATGCAAATGATAAAACATTTTAAAAAGAAGTAGATTGGATGTTTAGAGAACAGTCCATCCTCTTTTGCAAAGAACGATTTCTGTCCATATACAGGGAGAAGAACCATCATAGGGCTCAGATTTGGGCTTTAGGTAGTGTTCAATTTCAATCCATTTTTATGGCTATTCCTGGTGAAAGCCTCATTCCTTCATCCCAATGCATAGTGACTAGAAATCTGTAGGGGTAGTAGCTGTGATAGGCAGCCTGGTTCCTTGTAGAGTTCAGGCTTGGTGACCCAGCTGGTGACTGACCTTTAAGGAAAGACAAGCATTTGGCTCTGCCCCTTGGGCTCCTGTCTCTTGTCAGGAAGCTTGAAGCTCCCCACACTTTTTGCCGGGCTAGGTGGCCTCTCGTGGGCTGGACTCAGCACAGGGCCGTTTGGAGTAACTGAGACTGCAACGGTGGTGGAGACAGTTGCCTGCTGGCAGCAGCAATAGATGGAGGTGATTCCCCCTTCCTGCTCGCACTCTCTCCCCTTTGCCTGAACCCTTGCACCTGGCCGTGCCAGAGATCTCTGTGGAAAGCTTCTGGTACATAGGCCCACAGGAATCTGAGTATATGACGCTCTCATCAGTTCTTTCACAAACTTTATTAATAGGAGACGGAGCCATTTTATAAGGGACAAGGTTGGACTTGATTTGGAGGAGCTGGAATAGGGTGGCGAGTACTGCCTTGATTTGATATAGTAACAGAGAGGGGTCTAAGTACCTAGTAAAGAAAATAAAACTTTTCAGCACTTCCATTTATCTTGTTTTCCAGTGTTCAAGTTCTTGAAGAGTTCAGGTATACTCACAGCCTTCTGTTACAACAGAAAGCACCATCTGTCAAACATTCTGTACTCAATAAAATATCTCTCCAGAGAGTTTAGTATTCAATTCACTAAGAAGGATGGCAGGGACTTGTAAACAAAAGGAAACAACTGAGGTATGCAGCAGGGACAATACTCTAAACATCCAACCTGCTTCTTTATCCTCAAGACCTGAAAACTCCAGAATCTCTCTCCTTCTCCACTCTCAGTCTTCCTTTTCTCTCCCTGCCTTTGCCCCAGTCCGTCTCTCCCTTCCTCTCTATATGTTTGAAACTATGCATTAGTTCTTCTGCTTTCTTTCATGATAAGCTCTTTCCAAGGCTCTTGAGAGTCTACTGAAAAAAAAGTTTTGAAATAATAATTTTAAACAAGGTACTAAAAGTGTACTTTAAATATAGAATTATATCACTGGGACACAAAGCCAATAACGGATCAAAGACGGGAAAAGGCAGATACTGCAATGCAAAATGAGCTTTACTAGCAGATTTCTCTTCGAAGCTCTGCTGTTTTGTCATAGGGGAAATAACCAACAGTTCCACAATTTATGTATAGCTCAAATTATTTGAAATGCTTGCTTGTACCCTGAAGGAGAATTTAAGAAGTAAACCTACATTATGGCAATGTCAGAAGCTTTAGAAAAATCATCTCAGTTTTTCTATAGCTCAAAGCATCTCTGATAAAAATACATGTGGGGAAACAGTTTTACATAAGAAGACATCAATCTGTTGGCTTAATTCAATTCTTTAAGCACTGTAGATGCTCAAAGAATGTAAGTGAATGAATAATTCTGAGGAAAATTTATATTAATTAAAGCTTCCAGCTCCTTCCTTTATTAGATATCACACACCTCAGGAGATTCTGCTCTTCAGCTGCATAATTTGTAAAATATTCTATGACTAGATGGTTTTGATGTGCTAGGAAAATAGAGGCCCCCAGCCACAATCCAAACCCAGCTCAAACACATACTCCACAAATTATAAAGCTATAGGAAATTTCCCCAAATTTCAGCATAACTGCAATCCAAAGACACATATTCCACATTCTCTTTTGTGTTTATTATATTGTGCATGTGCCCAGACTCACAATAGACTCTAGCTCTACATTGTGTCCTTTGATGGTCATCACTGACTTCTCAGAATTATGTTGTCACAATTGAAAATGTCTCATTGTTTTTGACTTTTATATTTGTAAACAGATTGCTATCATTTTAGCAGTGAACCATTAAACATTAGAAATTGAGTTGTTTTACCATAGATTTGCTGGCTTACAGGGCTTAAATGAATTAATCTTCAGTTTCATAGCTTTGCTTGTAACTGTTAAAGTCCACTAGGGAAGGATACTTGCTTTTCTTTTTAGAATTAAAAACTGTCTTGGGGGAAAATCTGCAAACTCAATATCCATCTTGAAATGAAGAAAGAGAATTGTACAATATTGCTTCCGCCACCAGAGCTGGTCTACAGACACTTCCAGGCATCTAGCATTGTGTTTTAAATGCTTATACAAGTTCTCAACAACCCTATGAAATAAATAATCCTAGATCTCAGCTTGATTCACGTTGGAAAATTGTCCTTTGCTGACTTCATTCGATCAGGATGGCATGGGCTGTGTCTATCAATCCTGTATCACCACACAAATACAAATATATATCCCCTCATGGTGTAAATGTAGATGTAATTATAGAGCATTTTCTTATCTAGCACATGGTTCATCTACTGTTCTCCATTATAAATTAAGTCTCTTGATGAAATATCATACTTTGCGAAATTATCAAAGAAACTGTCCCCTAGCTGAGTTCATTTTATCACTCACTCATTGTCTCCTGTGTATTCACTGAACTCTATTTGAGGTAACATATTTAGTTGCTTTCATTACCTTACAGAATGACATTTATTTTATATCACTTTGTAGGTTCCCTTAATCAAGGAAACATCATAACAATCATCGAATAATTTTCAATTATGTCCCTTAGTTCTCCTGTGTAGTATAATTTTTTTTTTTTTTTTTTTTTTTTTTAGGAGTTGATGTATGCTTAACTACTTTGTTCCTATGGACTAGCCTGGTATGTATCTCTAGAAGTAGTGGTTTGCTTTACACCAACAATGACTCTAATTTCAATGTCTGTAAGGATTCCTTGCTTTACCATATTAAGTTTCTAAACATCCTGAATATTACTATATGGATGGGAGGTCATTTGGTGTGGACTTACATTTTTCAAAACCTACTGTAATAAGGGTTTTTCAAATGCTTTAACTCCTCTTCTATCCCATCATCCAAAGGTAGGGAAGAAATGATGGATAATAGATAATGGGGATATAGACCAGTGTAAGAGTAATCCTTTGGGGGCAATTCCCAATCTCTCTTGTCAGGATCCCAGTAGTCCAGTTCAGTAGTGGCAGGATAACAATAGTTCAGTTCAAAAAGTGTCATCAAACATGAATCACCAGTGGCAGCATGATCCAGCAGAAACAACCAGTCCTCTGCTAAATTGGCAGAAGTCAGTGGAAGCCATAATAACCAGCCAGAATGCCAGGACAAGTTCTCTGCAATTCCTTCCTCAACAAAGTGAAGATCAGTGAAGATGTGAGACAAATAAAGTGTAGCAAGGCTAGCAATGCAAGCGCACCATCACTGTCTGTTGGCTCCAACTTCTCCAAAGATCGTATGTCCTCTTATGATCAGCTTCAGCAAAAGGTAAAGCATCACCTGACACAACTAGAAATTTTCACTTCAACTTGGTCCTTTGGTATCTCCTTGCTTCAAAGACTCATACTCTGCTGGTAGTTTGGCTTGGTGCTCTGATATCTTCATTGAAAGATCATTAATTACCTATTGCCATGTAAAGCACTACTGGTATTGTAAAATAATTGAAGCCCCAAGATGACCAGTTATAATCTTTAAAACCTATGAAGATATTGACTTATTCGGTGAAAGGAAATTTGCATAAAAGAGACACTCCTCATTTGTGTAGATGACATGAGAATATGCATAAACTCCATGCCAAAATCCACACAGTCAAATTTTATGAGAAATATGTTTTAAAAATTTCTTTGTGAGCCTGGCAGTGGCGTCATACACCTTTAATCCCCGCATTTGAGAGGCAGAGGCAGGTGAATTTCTGAGTTCAGGGTCAGCCTGGTCTATAGAGTGAGTTCCAGGGAAAAACCTTGTCTCAACAAAACCCCAACAAAAACAATTTCTTTGTGAAATTTATGAAAGTGCTCTCCATACCACGGCTCAAATTGCCTGAGATCCTTTCCATCAAATCATGATTTCTCAAGGTGTACTAGAGTATTTAGAACCAATAATCTAAGAAGAGGTTTCTTCGTTACTGATTAGAAGATGCATGAACTTCTGACTGGCATCTTTCTGCCTTAGTTCGTTCATCATTAAAGGCAGTTACATTTATTTATTTATTTTTTTTTTTGGTGTGTTTTTTTCCATTAATTTCAAATTTGTGGAGCTATCTTAAGATTGATGTCATGACATTTATTTCATTGTAAATTATTTCTCATTGCTTCGGAAGGCACAGGTATTTGTAGCCTTGAACCCATGAGATGGCTCAGTGGATAAAGAGCATTTGCTGCCAAGCCTGTCACCCTGAGTTAGACTCCCTGGAACCATTTGTTTGAAAGACAAAACCAATTTGTCTTCTGATCGCCACCTGTATTCTGTGGTACACACACACACACACACACACACACACACACACACAGAGAGAGAGAGAGAGAGAGAGAGAGAGAGAGAGAGAGAGAGAGAGAGGCACAGACAGAGACAGAGACAGAGAAATACACAAATGCCAAATAAAGATTACAAAAAAAAGGAAGGTGAAGGCCTTGAAATAAAATTTCTCTCTCTGGTATTCTTGTTCAGATGAGAATTGTCAATTTTCAAAGACATAATCTAAAACTTACTACAGCATTAGTGCCAGGTACTATCAGTCTTGTTTAATTCTCGAACCTTTGAATCCTCAGTTACTTTCATTCACCCATGCTAAATATAAAGCATATGTGTGATAAAGATAAAATCATATAAATCATTTGTTATCCTAGAATTTCAGAGGGGGATTTTATGTCATTTATCTTAAATTTATTACCACCCTTATAAGAGAACATTTAACCAATATGTGAGTTGCTTACCATGGAGAGTAAGCTTGGTGCTTTCTCCTTGTTCCTACTTTAATTGCTTTGTTACTTTAATAAATCTCCAAAGATAATTAACTTCAAAGAGAAGAGCTTGATTTTGGATTGGGGTCATGAAAATTTTACAACTAAGATTAAGGAAGGGGTGTCAATTGCTTCATGCTTCTGAAGTTGAAACAAGTCTTGACTGGACCATGTAGTGAGAGAAAACATTGGTTATCCCAGCAGCCATTAAGCCAGGCGGAATTTTGGCCAAGTGTCAGATTCAGAAACTCATTCTTAGTGATAAAATGTCTTCCTACAGGTATGCCTCCTCAAAGTTCTCAATGTCTAGCATCATCCATCAACAGTATCTCTGATCAATAATTTAATACCTTTGGAGGATATAAGCAACAAAGCTCCTCTCTAATACATGGTCTGTACACTTTTTTTCTCTGTTCTTGGTGCTGACATTGACTGGTTCACTGATCTCCTTTACATTCCTGCTTTAATTTAACTTGTGCTGTGGATAAGGATTATTAAGACACTGTTTCCTTTGTCTTCTTTCTTGCTGGCTATGTCTCTTCATGTTGTTCTCACTTTTGTAAATATTCCTTGATTATACTTTTCTCAATTACTTCACTGAAACCCAGAGAGAAAGTTCAAATATAGACTCAAGAAACATCTTTCATGGTTTTACCCCCATCAACCAAGAATAATGTGTTCACTAGACTCATGATCCATCTACTTCACAGTTCAAGTTAAAATCACTTCCATTCTTAGCACACTGTCAAATACAATGCAGAAATTATTAAATATTTTATCTTCTTTCTTATTATTTGGAAGCTGGTCTTCTGTATGAGGTCACTCTCATCCAGATGGCAGTTTATCATTCTTGGATCTGGAAGATACTTCCTAAGACATGATAAACATGCATATAAGTAGCATTATACATTCTGAGCAGGGTAAATTTAGGAATATCTATGATTATACATATATGCATGCAATAACAATGAGGAAAAAGACTTAATTTAGAAGAGAATATGCAGAGGTTTGGAGATAAATCTGGGGGTAGAAAAAGAAATGGAGAAATGTAATTATGATCTCAATTTTTAAAATACATAAAAAAAGACCCTTAAGCAATCAGTGGTTATGCTTCCAGAGTAGAAATGGTATTTTGGCATAACATAGATATTGGCTGGTTAATAAATGAGGGAATCATATAAACGTTAGTCTTGCAGGCTTCATGCTTTCCTTTCATATGAATGAAAGATTAGAGAAGAAGATTTGAGGAGACTTAATCATGCCTATCATATGAAATTTTGATGAGAGCTTATAATGAGGAGATGACTGATGTACTTCAAGGACAAACCATGTTTCCAGACTAACTATAAAAAAGGGTTAACAATTCCACCGAAATTGACTTTGAAGCACTGTCATGTTTTGTGTGAACGCCATAGTGACATTTATTTTCATGATGAGAATTTGGATCTTCTTGAATTTGGTAAAAGTAACAGTGGCCAAATAAAACTTTTCTGAGATTCTTCTAACCAGTTAAAAGCTAACTTTTTTTCCAGAGAGTTCCAGGATAGGAGGTTACTGCTAGAGCCCAGAAAAGGTTGACAGAATCATTTCTTCTTGAGCAGATTGAACATGGTGTGTCAGGAATATGCATTTACTGTCTTCTCCTTTTTTTACACATGTATATGGAAGTGACCTTTTTTTTTCCCCCAGTGGGGCAGAAGGTGCCATGTTTTGTTCTAAAGTCAAGTACATTATTACCAGATTTTCAGTAGTTAGATGTGCTTTCCTCCACCGTCAATGCTTTGAACTCAAGTTAACCTTAACCACTTTATTGCATAGGAACAGGACAGCACTGGTGGTCATGGAGCCACTGGACCTGTACTCTGTATTGGATTACTTTAGTATCAGATCGACACTATCAATAATGCAAATCTATGCCCACACATGGAGGCACATTAATTTTGTGTTGTTTATGTGCTACTGCCATAAGGTTAAACAGCCTCTACTATTAAGCTTGATGGAATTGCATTACCCTAATGAAATGCACTTTACTGATGAAGAAGAGTGTCACTTTCACAAGTGGAAGCACTGTTAGCAAATTTTTATGAGAGAATTCCCAAAATCATATCTTAATTGCTTAGACAGCTGTGTAGTTTACATAATGAGCAAACAATGCCAAGGTTTTCTATTTCCTTTGTCAGCTGTACTGGATGTTAGTATGCATGCTGGACCCTTTCTGGGTCTTTTATTACTTGATTGCAAATCATTCTTCATTGTTGCCCAAATTTATGGAAGGACATTGCTCCCTGTGGAACCATTTCCTTTCAGGTCTGTAACTGAACATGACTGATGGCGCCAGAGTAACAGTTGCTCATTACTGCGTTCACTGAGCTGTGATTGCTCCAATACTTTATGTTGGCAGATGTGTTTCCCTAGGAACAGCATCTCTGAGACAGAGGTCATTGATCAACCCCCCTCAGGCTGTTCCATTATGTGCAAATTATTGCTAAAAGCAGAGAGGCTGCAAAGGAGGCAGTACTTCTCATGGCATATATCAGGAGGGAAGTCCAAGGGGGTTTAGGGGGTGAGGGGGGGCAAGTGTAACGAAGTGGAGAAGAGTTATATCTAAAATAGAGCAATGTTTTTATGTGAGTTAATAGGGATAAAGGGACAACTAAATGAGTTTGAAAGACATGTAACATGAGCAGAGTATGGTTTTATCATTCTGGGTGTAAGCTTTATAATTTTGTAAGCTGACAGCATCCATGGCTGCTGCTATTGGAGCTAGAGTAGGGACGTGTAAGGGCTATACCTAGAGCCCTGCTGTCCCAATTAGGAAAAGATTAAGGTACTTAAGTGGCAAATATTTTACACTACCTTTGGTATATTTCTAGACAGATATTTAGGAAGTACCAGGGACATATATGGGACAGCTGTAGACTTGCTCCCATCCCTCAGCTTCTCAGGAGAGTGATGGAAAGTGTTGCTGGATAGACTGGTAATTACAGGCACTTATATGTCAATGGTTCTGAAGTCAGGCTTCATAGAATGGTACTTTGTTTCCTGCTTAGCTCCAACAGTAGCTCTTTGCAGCAGACTTCTTTAGGTGTCAGGAGCCATAATGGAACAAGCTAATAACTAGCAGGTGATCATCCTGAAACGGCATGCTTCGGATTATTATATAATCTGCGACAGGTGCACCCAAGGGATTCATTTTAAGAAATATTCCTGCTATTAATATGCATTTCCTGTTATTATTATACATATATAATAATCACTAAGTAGTAGCACACCCCTTTGGAGCTGATCTCTGCATATCCATGAAGATGTACTGTCTTATAGTGATGCTATATAAATAAATAGATGACTTAAGACTATATGATAACCCTATAAAATTCCTAAAATTATATCTGTGATTATTAAACTCTTTTATAATGGGACTGCTATTAGGTCTTTTTCTGATAGTCAAAACTGCAATGAGAACTCTGCCAGTCTCCCGAGTATCCCTAGTTAATTGCTCTTAGATTGTAACCAGACTTTCTCCTACTCAAAGCACATTCCACGAGGTTGTAAAACAATTAACGAAAGGTCATAAAAGGGGGACTAACGATTTATTATAGGTGCTAGGACAGAAGATAAGATATTGACTAGGTTTATCTATACAAAACCTCACTAATAACAGTTATGGTTTTAAACCTTCGGTGAACCTGTGGAGTTGAGACAGGTGATGGGATGTTTAGCTAGATAATTACTCCTAATGGATATATATGTAAATATTCTCTGTTGTAAACTTCTATTTCAATTTATGATTTGGTTTTCTGTGTGAACTTTTGATGAACTTTTTAATTTGTAATCATGTATTCTGAAAGATGTTTAAGGGCTGAGGACAAAGAGAAGAGTCAGAACTATGAAGAATACAGAGGGAGAGAGGAAAAAAGAAGATGCTGCAGAGAGCAGAAGGAGCAGGCAGGCTTCTCCTTACCATGGGACAGAACAGGTCCCAATGTAAGAACAAGGCAGGCTTAGTCTTATTAAAGGAAACAAAGCTTTTTTTTTTTTTTTTTTGTACAAACATGGGTTTAATTCATTTAGCATTAAAAGAGTAGAAACCTTTCTTTTCTCTATGTAATAAAGATTGGAGCTCCATTTTTCATCCAGAATAAGTGAGTTCTTTCTGCACTGGTAGTTTGTCTTTTGCTCCATATGCATATGTAAGTATGGATGTGTGTGTAAGTATGTGATTGTGAGAATGTATGCATGTGTGTGTAAATATGTAATTGTGAGAATGCACAAAAGCTGAGCCCAACTGGATATGAATGGAAATGTACAAATGAATAAATGAGCATGAGTGAATGTGCATATGAATTTATGTGAGATTATGCATACTTACTTATGTAAAAGTTTTTCCTTTTGCGAGTGTTATTCTCTTCTCCTGGTTCAATAGAAGTTTATTGTTCCAAACTTCCTCCTATCCCTAAAATCAAGAGGCATCTGAACAATAGGGAAAAGGCTCTAGTAATTAATCCTTTACTTAATCTCCTGCTGTTTTAGGATGAGGTGCTAAATGCCAGAAACTGCAGTTTCTGGCCTCAGAGGATCACAGAAGTCAGGTCAGCTACAATAGCATAGTAACCTAGACTTAGATAAGTAAACTTTTTATTATACAGCAACCTTAAATTTCTCCTAAGACAAAGTGTAACCCCAGAATCTCGTAAAACGAAGTCTTACCCTCCACCTATGCTCTTCCCCCTCTGTTGCCTCAAGAAGTACTGACAAGAAAGAAGAAATACTCCATCAGGGCTGGCCCCCTGCATTTAAGGAGATGGATGATCTTTCAAGTAGAGATATATGATATTTACTAGTTTAGTGATGTTGTGATGGGTCAGATCATCTATGAATCCTGCACATTAGTGCTGAGCCTTGCCATTGGACACCATCCTATTTTCTAATGGACTTACTTGCTCAGTGTTACAGGGGTTCTCATTGTTATTGCAATTTTCACCACCAGTTGAGTACTATAAGCAAAGCTTGATGGACAATCATAAAAAGAGTTTGGGAGAGAGAAATGCTAAGACTCATATGGACTGTGTAGGTTTCATAGGAGAATGATATTAGCAACTGGTCTAGAGGCCATTCTTGTGATATTTTGGCAAAAGATGTGTTTGAATTTTGTGGTAAGAACTTTTCCAAGGCTAAATTGAAAAGTAATGGTTTAATTTCTTTGGCAGATATGATTTCAAGATAACCTGTTGTACTGGCTGGTTTTGTATGTCAATTTGACACAGGCTGGAGTTATCACAGAGAAGGGAGCTTCAGTTGGGGAAGTGCCTCCATGAGACCCAGCTGTGGGGCATTTTCTCAATTAGTGATCAAGGGGGTAGGGCCTCTTGTGGCTGGTGCCATCCCTGGACTGGGAGTCTTGGGTTCTATAAGAGAGCAGGCTGAGCAAACCAGGGGAAGCAAGCCAGTAAGAAACATCTCTCCAAGGCCTCTGCATCAGCTCCTGCTTCCTGACCTGCTTGAGTTCCAGTCCTGACTTCCTCTGGTGACCAACAACAGTGTGGAAGTAAGCTGAATAAACCCTTTCTTGCTTCTTGGTCATGATGTTTGTGCAGGAATAGAAACCCTGACTATGACACCTGTCATATGATTTCTAGTCATAACTCTTAGGAAGACCTATAATAAAAAGTACCAAATGGGGAAGAAATAAATTTAAAATGTGCTCTTGAAGAGAAAAAGAGCACCAGGAAATTTAATGTTGTAACAAAGGCTTGTGCTGAAAGAGAAAGGAGATTAAGGAGATGTAGTACATACCCTAGAATAAAGGCAAGAGTGTCCTCAGGGTAAGAGCCTATCCACCTGAGCTTCTAGTCTGTTAAAGAGAGGCTAAGGATTTTTCTGTTCCTATAAAGCAAAAACAAATAAAAGCTGGTGTTAATACAGTTTAAGGAATCAGGACTATATCAAGATGGCATGTGAACATGGTTGTGTTGCACATCTGCTGCAAGCCTTAAAGTCATGAGAGGTAATGGGTTATAAACTCTTTCTCCACAGTTTGGAGAACTTCTGAGATCAGACACCATATGCTTGGTGAGTTTCTTCATGAAGATTCCAAGAAGCCATTGTGTGAAGCTTCAAACGTAAGGAGTGGACTGCATTGTAGACCATAAGATATTGAATAGGCCAGAACCATGAGGCATCTACCAAAAACAGCTGCATGCAGCCAATACTATAAGCCTAAGTAGTAGGCAGACAGAAAAACTGTAGAGGAAAAGGTGCCACTTTTGACATTTGACACTGAGCTGCAGTTTAGTATTTGCCTCATGGGTTTCCGTTTGCTTTGATCCAGTGTTTTCTCATTCCGCCTTCATTCTTCTCATTTGAAATGGTAATATATAGCCTATGACATTTGACATTTTATGTTGGAAGTACATATTCCAAATTTTTAAGAGATTGCCTCAAGTCTCAGATGAGACTCTTGACCAATGCCGAAACTAACAGACTTTGGAGATTTGAGGAGTGAGACTAAATGTATTTTGCATTGTCTATCATATGGACACAAGCCTGTGGGTATCAGAATGGAATGTGGGAATGGGAATGAGGATTTGTTTTCCAGCTGATGGCACTGTTTGGTAGGCTTAGGAGGCTTGGCATTGCTAGGGATGGAAGGCTTTAACATTTCATTGTCAGGGGTGGAAGGCTTTAAACTTTCAAGGCCACATCCCATTTCCAGTTTACCTCCCATACTTCCTACTTATAGTATAGAGTATACTTTCTATATAAGTATATAAGTGTACGTATAGTATAGTATAGTATAGTATAGTACTTGTAGAATGCTCAGCTCGTTCTCCTGTCATGCCTGCTTTACGATGCTAAGATTCCTTACCAAGATAGACTTTTTCCAGAGGGCTAGAAGAACTCCAAATAACCTTTCTTCTGTAAGTTGCCTTTTCATGGTGTTTTATCACAACAGCAGAAGAGTAAACATACATCAAGAAAAGATAAAAAGGCAGGCTTTTCTTAATTTGCCTGTATAATGGTCACTGGGACATGAGAACAGGTATTATGTCTATATTGATGGTAGGTATATTTAATTTTTTGGTGAAATTTTTTATCTACCTGATAAAAGAACATTGTTTAAAAAAGTAATGTATCAAAAGCATTATCATTCTTTACAAATAGGATTATTAAATATTTATTTATCAGTGATTATTAAACATTTGCTTATCAGTGGTATTACTGAGATGACTTTTCAATGCACATAGGAAGATTTAAATTCATTTGCATAGCTATAGACAACAATCATCTGCACTGCTATTAGTCTGTAAATGTCAGTCTTGATTTCTACAGAGTTAAGAAGAAAATTGTCAAAATCAAAGGTATATATCATAAAGCTAATAGTATTCTTTGGCGTTCCTAACATTTCCATTAGGATGCCTATATAATGGAAAGTATGCTTACTTGCCTTGATATTACATGTTTTAAAGACTGGGGTCAGACAAAACTCTGTTTCACCATTGCTAGCCCAGGCAGCTCCCTGAATGGCTAACTATGAGTTCATTTGCTGGACAACTATTCTCCTTAGTTTCAACCTAACCTGGTTTGGACCACTGTGACTGTGGATCCTTCTGTAGAAACAATGTTCATTTCCTCTTTGAAATTAAGTTAGTTTCACACACTAACATACTAATAATCTTTTATAAAAATCTCTTGCTAATGTTTCTTCTAAGAATCCATTATCAGTTTCCTCCTTTTATGATTTATTTAATATGCAACCTGTTGGAAGTGAAGACCTTTATTTTAGCCCTGAGTTTCTGTTAAGAAGTCCCTCTCTTTTTATTTCATTCCAGAAAATATTTACTGTCAAGAAGTCATTCTTCCCTGTATGAATTAAATTGGAGTGGCAGAAGATCTCGCCAACCTGGGACAAGGCCAGGCAGAGGTTATTCAAATCACATTCTTCGCCTTATAAATGGTTAGCTGAACTTTTGTTCTTATTCATGAGTATGGATGTGTATGAATTCCAGCTAAGTTGTTTGCTCTCTCCCACATCCTGAACATTGATTCATTCATAAGCATGCAACACAGAACAACTACTTCATTAAAAAAAATGATTCGGAAAATTGTCTGTCCTCATCTCAAAATCATTCCCCTACAATCTGTCTGAAAATGCTCCCTTCTCAGCTACTCTGGAAGATAGATATAGTTCCTGTGAGTGCTGCTTCTTCCTCCCAGTGTCCAGTCTTCCTTACTTTATAGTGCATTTTCCTGTCTCAGGGTATCCGCATTCTGTGATTGCAAGAAAGGGTAGTTGTAGGCCATCCATACTTGCATTAATTCTTTTCTGGGACCTCTGTGAACAAAATCCACATAAAACAGGTTAAAAGAGTACCACTAGTTTGTAGTTTGGTATTGGAGCTTTAACAAAAGGAGAAAGACCCAAATTAATGCCCCAAATAGGAAAGTACTCCATAGACAAAAACAATAAGTCAATCAACAAGTAGCCTGAAGAAGACTGATGATGGCAGCACCATGAGATGAACACAGGGTTGTAAGTAAGCTAGAGGAGGAAAATGCCTTTGCAGTCAGTCCTTGACTACTTGTCTTATTTTCTCCCCTTGGCAAAGCATAGGCATATTTCCCAGGTGGATGTTTAGGGCTTGCTATTGGTAAGAAAGAGCAGTTTGGCTAGCCCTTTTGATGATTGCCACCTTTCAAGGCCTTCAGCTCAGATACAACTATAACATGGCTACTATCCTGATAAGTCCCTGTACTTTGCCTACTGAAATTATCAGTTTGAATAAAATTTCTTCTTACTGACATCTACATTGGTTCTTAAATGACATTCTTTGTTACATCATACTCATAGCACTGCTGAATTATTTGATCAATGTTTGGTCATACTTTTTTATAAAGGATTTATGACAACTTTATAAAAGTAAATAAATACCTTATTGAGAGAATCATGTAAAAATAAAAAAAGAATGAGTGAGAACTTTATAGACAAACAGGAACAAATAAATGTATGTGCTGACGTAAATCAAATATTTAGATAGATTTCCTTTAGATAAATTAAACAGGAAAAAAATTTTAACGGAAATAACCTATAAAAAGAGAACATATTTGACTTTCTAATTTCTGATTTTGAGATACAAACAAGATGCGCAAATGAAGAAGACTAAGGCTACTGGGAACAGGAAGGGTGTCTAGAAGTAGAGAATTTAGAAGGAACAGGATTTAAGGATTATGGTGGTGGGTGTCTGGCCGTGTAAGTGGTGTTCACTAAACTAAAATGAGGCTGTGCCATGAAAACTACATGGAAGGTGGTGTTTGAAGCTTTTTGATTCCACTATACTTTGCGGGCCAAAGGGCAAAGGCAGAGTGTGAGGCTGGTACTTAATATAAAGGTCTGAGAACAAAGATGAGTAACTGTTCAGGGGACAAGGAATGAAGCATGTTGTATAAAGATGAAGAGCTAAGAAGTGGTTCTTGTTTCTGAGAGAAATTGAATGCAGCTCAATAGAGTTTTACAAGACAAAGACAATTCTCCTTCCCTGTCTCTCTCTGCATCTATTTGTGTATGTATATGTGTAAATGTAAATGTACCTGTGTACATGTAGCATGTGTATACATGTATGCATATGTATGCACACACACATTGATATAGGAAGCTGTTAGATATTTTTCTATTAATCTCCATTTTATGTTTTATGCAGAGTATCTTATTCAACATGAAGCTCTGTGATGGACTAAACCAACTGACTTATAGACTTCATGACCTCTTGAAAAAAGATACCTTGAATTTGAAGTACCCCCCCATACCCTGATGGTATCCACACAGAGATATATTCAGTGAGATTGTCATCTACAGACCGTATCTACTATGATGTCCTAGAAGCTGTGGCATCTGCTGTACATATCAGGCCACTCATTTCATTTATGAATCACTCATGAGGTCCACTGGCCTTTTCATACTCACATGGAGGCCTCTTTGGAATCTGAAGATATCCAATGTTCTGTTATCTCTGTGCAGTACTTGATCTTTTATATTTCATCTTCACTTAATATTCTACAACCTGAACATCTTTATGTGTGTGAAGTTTTCCTGTAAGACTATAGCTCTCTTGCTTATACTCTGTGACACATGAGGCTCAACTACTGTTGCAGTCCAACTGCCATGATTACCTATGGGTATTTTAAAAAGAGATAAAGAGAAATGACAAGCCATATAAGTTACCTTTACCACACAGAAAGGATAAAAAATTTGGCCAACTCAGATATGTAATTTATCCAGCCATTGTTCAGTTAATAATAATCCTAACAAGCAAAACACTGGGATTTATAGGGCAAAACCACTCCCACAAGTCTTTTCAGTCACTTGGCCCAATCAGTAGCTTCTTCCCTCTCTGAAGGCAGGACTTCTGGGTGTAGCTGGAACCCGGACAGAGGCGTGGCAATTAGCAAGAGGTGGGCAGGGAGGCGTGGTCATTTTGCAGGAGGGAATTTGAAGGATCCACCCTCTAACAGGGAGATTACACTTCCTCCCTTCTTAAATAAAAAATAGCAGGACAGGGCATTTGCTCGACACAGATTCGTAAGGGAATCAAAAGGTGCTTTATTTCAGATACCTATTTTCCTCTCTGGTTCTCATCTAGAAAGTGTGCGACTCTTTGACACAGCAAGCCGGGCTTATATAGTGTCTTTAATAAAGACACAGCCACTTGACACATGCCAGAGAGATAGGCTTCTGTATGCACCATCCATCCGAACAATCATGCCAAGATATGACTTTAACACCTGCAGAGTCTGGGAATTGCCTCCGTAACCAGTCCTTTAAGAAGTCCTGCATTGAATGCTGAAGCAGGGAACCAGGAGCAGGCCTCTGTTGAATTGCAATTTTCTGGCCTTGGCTTTGGAGTCGATTGCCTGGGGAGCAGGTCTCAATTCATATGCAAATTAGTTAGTTAGTCTTTGTTGGACAGGAATTGACCTTTGAAATGCTGGAACCTCTGAAATGCTGGAACCTCTGGAGTGGGTCAGTGCCTTTGGACAGTACTGACTTTTGGAAAAACTCAGGCCAACACCTTCGGGACGGTGCCAGTTTTTGGAATGTGTCAGGCCAGTGCCTTCAGGATGGTCTTGGCCCTTAGAATGTGAATATTGCAGAGATAGCCAAACTTCCGAGCTCCGGGGGAGCCACTGTTTATTTGTTTCAGAAATGAGTCTTTCACACAAAATGAGTTTGACACACAAAAAAACTTAAAAGTTAAAAATAACAATAACCTGAAGATGTCTCAGGCACTTTAGCTGCAATTTAGCAACGTATAGGCCCAAAGCCTAACCTCTGAGTGCAGAGAGAAACCACCGTTGGCTCTCTGAAAAAAAAAAAGGGGATGATGGCTATTTTAGCCAAGCAAGCTTGTTTCACTATAAAAACATGTTTATAAAAAGGATTTTGTGTCTATATCCACTTGACAGATCCAAATTTTTGGCAGCCATTGTGTTCCAACACAAGCGGAGACCCTTCCCCAGAACATGGTGGGGTAAGGAAAAACAATGTTAGTAAGTGGAGTGACACGCCCTTTTATCATGGCATACAAACTGAAAACGTGTGGATGCCAATGTCGAGTTTGCATCAGACTGGCTTCTAGCATTAGCCTGTGAAAGGAGATATTTATACATTTTTTAAGACCAGCGAAAAGCAACATGTCTTTAAAAACAAGGAGAAAATGAAGCATGCCTTAAAAGAGGCAAGGAAAAAATGAAATATTTTTTAAATTAATTAAAAAACAAAAATGTTTTTTAAAGCAGCAAAAAACAAAAATGTTTCTGGCGGTAACTTAGAAAGGAGTGCAGAGCAGTGCATATTCCCCCTCCTATATATTAAAACTATAAAAATCAAAATCTCAAGGTGCAAAGAGCACATAGAACAAACATCTTCTCTTAGAAATATAGATTATCTCACTAGCATAAGGTTGTAGACAAAATGTCTTAAATGTTTGACTATAATAGTCAATATTATAATTTGTTATAATCTGGCTAGGAATAGTAAATATAGAATTACAATATAAACAATAGCTAGTTAATATTTTGCTGTTATTTATGTTAAGGCAATAGTAACTTGAAAGCCCAAGAAGGAATTAATAGTCACATGTGTATATTTTATTTTTAATATTGAAATTAGAATAATATTTTTAAAAATGTTTAGATATCAAAAGTAATAGAGAGCTCAGATATACATATGTACCCATATATCAATATGCAAGATAATGTTTAATTTTAACATTAGAATAAATAGAAACTACAGCACACAATTTAATTATTTGTGCTGACATAGGGAGAAAATCATGAGATTAAAACATGTGACTTATATATAAATTTTTATAAGAGGGCTAAAGAGATAACATATTGTTATGGGGTGTATATATGTCTATAGGAAATAAAAAGTACGAATTAAAACAATTTGTTTACTTTGGAGAAATATCAATTTTTGTCTAAAAATCTATCATTAAGTAATAGGGCAAATATCAATAATAAATTATAATAGTCAATTTAATTATTGTAGAGAAGATAAATGTTTTCTAAAGTATATAAGTTTTTAATAACATTACTACGGGCTTTATGGTAAGATATTAAACTTAATTCAAATACGAGAAGAGATATTAATGTTCTCTCTTTGTCAAGGAGATGTAGTGGCACAAATTAAACATTAGATTGTAATTGATCACTATAGACAAGTGATAGAAGCTTCTTCTAGCTTCTGTAAAAGCTATGAGTTTCACCAGTAGATCTGTATAAAAGGATCAAGTCTCGTGGTTATCTCTCTGTTTTATGATGATTTCATGGCCTAATAGTCAATTTTCACTGAGAAAATTCAAAACTTAAGTTTTTTTGTATTGAGTGGAGGCAAGGAAATTAAATAAAAGTCCTTTAGCCATAATTAAAGGCAACATTTTTTAATAATTATAGATATGTTAAAAATAACATCTTTAAAATTATTTGAATGTAGAGAGAAAAACAACCTTAAATATTTATCAACTCTATGTGAAATAGGAAAGCCAGATTGTAATGTTTCTATAAGTTCCATGACCTCATTGACTCTTTGTAAGCCTCAAGTTTAAAATTACTTTGAACTATATCTGGATAGACTGGTAATAATGTTGTTTATTTCTGACCTTTACAAGCTTAAAACATTTTTTATAACCTTGCTGCTATAAAAGCATTGCTAGTAACGACAGGAAGCTCCATTTGAGTGTAGAAGGTTGGCCCACACTGACCACAGCTGTCCTTCCTAACTTTTCAAGCAATAGTAAGCCATAACCACAACTCTTGGACAGTAAAATTTAATTTTAAACAATTATACTCTTTAGTATTAATAATAAAAACATTACATTTACCCTACAAACCTTTTCTAGTGTCTCCCTGCTTTAGAACTGTAGCCAGCCTGGGTTGTGTTGAGAACACCTTATAGAGATTTATATCTAGTCATATAGAAATGCCAAGGTAAGTGGGATATGGCAGGGTGCTTACCTTAGTCTCATAGGACGCCAGTTTTTGGAAAGTAAAATTATGGCGCTAACTGATAAGTTATGCGGCTTAGTGCCTTTACCGTATTCTTCCTAAAGTATCAGGTGAAATTATTTTTTTTGGTGGGATATTTAATAATTTATAGCAATTAAATGATATTAAGCAGCTACTAAACAGTTGTTCTGAATTTTAGCACCTGGAGTATGGCCTGCAACTTAAGCCTCGGCCTTTAGATTATGTTAAGTGGCTGAAAAACTCTGGCTGGAGAGACAGTCTGCCGAGAATTCGGTCATCTTGGCTGACTCAGGCCACGTGTGTCCCTTAAACGCCAGCTTTAAACTAGCTTTCAGTTACAACATTTTGCCATATCCAAATAACTTATAAGCCAATCATATAGAACATATTTATACCTTAAGACTATTATAAACCAAATGGAACAGTTACACTGATCTTATATAATATTTACCTCAATCAAAGGATTTAAAACTTAAACTTCCGACCTCTTTTACAAGCACCTTTAGGGATAGATAACTCAGTGCTTGGCACTGAGCACTCTGCCAGCATTAATTATGACTTAGTAATATTTCATGTAACTACTAGCTTATAATGAAAGACTCTCAAACTCAGAAATCTACTTGCCTCTGCTTCCCAAGTGCTGGGATAAAAGGCGTGTGCTCTCACCTTTGTTCCACACCCACTACCTGACTCGTTCCTCAGTTAATCATTTTTTACCTGTTTCCAGGAAGAACATACTGGGGTATCTTGTGATCTATGGGAAAGAATAGTTACAACAGAAGAGCAGGGTCCTGGCAGAAGAATGTCTGCAATGTTTGGGAGCATTAGGACCTTCGAAAGCAAGGGTTCCTGAGGGATTTAGTCTTGGAAGGAATCTTTAAAGTCTGCTTCATGTGGCTGTGGGAAAAAAAATTATGTCTTTGAGATAGGCAATGCCACCTGTAACCTGTGGAAATAGATTAGGTGACTTAAGAAATCTTAAGCAAGTAGAAAACTTTTGAACATACATCACTGATATTAGGGAGAAAAATAAACGTTCAAGTGGAGAAGCAAGAAAATTTTTGGTTGAAAAAATGAAATTTAAGAGGTATAAGCGGTGAATGAAAACCTCCAGAGCAGCAGCAGCCCTAGCCGGCCCAAGTCGCACCCACTTCTCGGCGCAGCCACCCTGCTGCCGGATCCTATGGCTGGTTTAGAGAGCCTCTGTACTATAGGGAGGAGATGGCTCTGCCGCCGCGCTGGCCAAAAATAAAAATACTCTGGAATAAGTCCCCCTGGTATTGGCGGCCTGCCACAGCGCCTTGTTGATGAGTTGCCTTGGTCTGCTGGGCGAGCTGCCCTCCGGCATTGGTCTGCCAGGCACCCGCCCTGTCTCAGAAGCCGGAGAGAGAGGCCGAGCTGTAATTCCAGGACACTGATACAGTTCTTCAGCAGAGCACCCGCACACTCGCTGTAAGTGGGTGGGGTCCAAGATACATGTAGACCAGACAACATAAATTTTCTGAAAATCATGGGGAGAAGTCACCTGTACACAGCCTCCAGTCTACCCGCATAGCAAGGGTTGTGTCCACATATCTGGAACAATTAACCCCATCCAGCCACCTGTTTTGGGTCCAGGCTATAATTAACTCACGGCAAAAACTGCCGTACCTTACCCTGGCGATCCTGCCTTCCATCTTGGCACTCTAACTTTCCAACCCCAGCTCTATAGCTTTCCCTTACCCAGCCATTTGACTGTACCTTATTTATTTATTTAATTAGAGAAATTTCTATAAAAATAGCATCAGCCCTTTTCTTTTCTTTTCTTTCTTCCTTCCTTCCTTCCTTCCTTTTTTTCTTTTTTTCTTTCTTTTTTTCTTTCTTTCTTTTTTTTTTTTTTTTTTTTTTTGAAATCTGGCCCTATGTTGGGCACCACCTGTTGCAGTCCAACTGCCACAATTACCCATGGGTATTTTAAAAAGAGATAAAGAGAAATGGCAAGCCATATAAGTTACCTTTACCACGCGGAAAGGATAAAAAATTTGGCCAACTCAGATACGTAATTTATCCAGCCATCGTTCATTTAATAATAATCCTAACAAGCAAAACATTGGGATTTAAAGGGCAAAACCACTCCCACAAGTCTTTTCAGCCACCTGGCCCAATCAGTAGCTTCTTCCCTCTCTGAAGGCAGGACTTCTGGGTGTAGCTGGAACCTGGACAGAGGCGTGGCAATTAGCAGGAGGTGGGCAGGGAGGCGTGGTCATTTTGCAGGTGGGAATTTGAAGGATCCACCCTCTAACAGGGAGGTTACAAACTACCTTCTAGCTTACTGTTTCACTAAACAATGTAAGTTTCCATGAAACTTAATTTTATGTTCAGTGTTGTCTTTGTAGGTGATGCATAGCACATCTCTCAAAAGTCAAAAATTTCCCCTTTCCTCCATCTTTCTTCTCCAGCTCATCAACTCTATTTCCTTTTGTGCCAGAAAATTTAAATTTGTATTTTTAAATTTTATTCACAAATTTATTATTTATATTAGCAACTTTATGAAGTAAATGACATTGGATAAAAGATTTGCTTAATTAGATAATCTCTTTTTTTTCTTGAAATGTCTAGTCAGGAAAGATCATATCTCGTCTGGTTTTGTCTTGTGCTGAGCTCTGCATGGTCTTGGTGAGGACAGAGTGCCACGGTTCCTGCTGCTGGGACAGGGCCCTGGTATGAGTTTTTGTGAGTGTCCATGGCTGCGGTGGGCATAAGGCTGGATTGTGTAATAATGTGCAGATTTTCTGGAACCAGTACTACCAGTTGAGGATTCTTTCCTTCCAAGGAATGTCCTCCTGGTTAATGTTAATGACTCCATGATAATTAGAAATAGCATATTTACAGGAGTTGAGGGTATGGCTATGTCTCAGCAAAATGGTAAATGCTGGGACCTAAAATATATAATATATAATTTCTCAACTATGCAAAAATAAGGATGCAATATGAATTACATGAAGGGCTTCATGAATCTAAAAGAACAAAAGCAGTGACTACGCTGTAATCCAACTAGTTAGAAAATTAAAAAGAAAAGAGATAAAAAGATTTAGAGAGTGGTGATCAGTGATCACAGGAAATCCCATCCAGCTAAGTTTTTTGTTTATGCTTACAAATGCAGACAGATTTCAGAGTTCAGGGTAAGCCTAGGAAAGAACAAGGTTAGGCCCAGACATGGTGGAAATGGTAACCTCAGGGCAGGCTCACAGCCAACTAGCTTATTGTCTATGCTTAACAGAGACAGATAGATCTTTGAATTCTTTTCCAATATTAAGGAAAAAAATGTATGCTTAAGGTCTTCTAAGAATTGAAGGGCAGGGATCACAGAATGCTGATTCATAAGATAATCAAAAGGAAACAAGGAGTAGATGACTGGATTGATATGTAAAATAAAAGACTGGTCTTGTATTATGGAGGAGATGAGCTATCCAGAGAATTTTTTAGGATAAAAAGAGAGAACTACTTGTAAAGCTGACACAAGCAGAATAGCAAGCAAGCAGAATATAGACAGATCTCCAGAGAGAAAGCAGCACACAGAAAGAAGCAGACTGAAAAAGCTGTATCGAGCAGAACATAGGTCTGCTTGGACCCACAGTTTGTCTTTGAGTAGTTTTTTACCTCATTCCAAGATACCCCTTTCTCAGAACCCCTCTCAAAGCTGAGTCTGGTCTGCGCCTGTCTTCAAAGGCACTGGAGTCCTAATAGCTGCTGTCTAGGTGGGCTGAGGTGACTGCCACTTTAAGTTCTAGACAAGTTACATATAGCAGATTGATTAGCTTCATCAGTAATTACATGTTGCATTTATTCTGTTACCTTGTTCTAAAATAATTTTTAAAATTAAAATATAATTTTATTTTTCCACTCTGCCCTTTTTATCTTCCAGCCTCTCTCATGTATCTTCACTCTGCTCCTGCCTCTTTGCATTCTTTTTAAGTTCAAGACCTGCAGTCTCCTTGTCTTTGCTTGTTGTTATACATATTTCATATTACTAACTATAAATATAGTCTGTACAA
This sequence comes from Montemys delectorum, assembly GCA_019843815.1. Classification (NCBI taxonomy): domain Eukaryota; kingdom Metazoa; phylum Chordata; class Mammalia; order Rodentia; family Muridae; genus Montemys; species Montemys delectorum. The sequence continues at coordinate 17,618 of JADRCD010218461.1, read as the reverse complement.
TATTACTTGTACGTATGTGTATTGTTTCAGGCCTGACAACTTGTCATTGGTTAGCAAATTGGGAGTGATACTGGACACCCTTCCTTGAGGAAGACTAATTGTTCCCACTACCAGTATTCCTCTTTTTCTAGGGTTTGGTCTCTGAGATTTTTTTCCTTCTCTGTTAATCTTTCTGTTAATGCCATCCTTGTTTGGGTCTTATTCAGGCAGCCATGTTACTTAGGTTTTATTGTTATAGCTTTACTGATAGTTGTAGGAGATGCAACCTCTCAGCAGACAACTGTCTCTTCTGGTTTTAAAATCTGCCACCCTCTTCTGGAATGATCCCTGTGTGTTAGGTGTAAAAGTTGTGCTTCATATGAATTAATTAGGTCTGAAAGCCACATGATCACTTATCTCTGCCTCTTGATGAATGTGGCTTTCATCTATTGCAAAGAGAAGTTTCTTTGTTAAGGCATCTCAATATGTGCCTATGGCTGGCCTAGAACTTCCTATGTAGATCTGGCTATTCTCAAATTCACAGGATTAGACATTCTTTTTTTTTCTTTATGCATATATTTTTATTTGATATTTTCTTTATTTACATGTAAATTTCTCCTTTCCCCGTTTCCCCTCCAAAAAACAAACAAACAAACAAACAAAAACAAGAACAAACCCCTGTTGCCTCCTCCCTCCCCATGCCTGCCACCCCACCCTCTCCCACTTATTGGCCCTGGCATTGCCCTACACTGGGGCACAGAACCTTCACAAGGCCGAGGTCTTCTCCTCCTATTGATGATCGAATTTGCAATTCTCTACTATACACATGCTTTTATTTATTTATTTTCACATATATTTATTTTTGTGTGTATGTATCTTAGTCAGGGTTTGTACTCCTGCATAAAACATCACAACCAAGAAGCAAATTGGAGAGGAAAAGGTTTATTCGGCTTACAATTCCACATTGCTGCTCATCACCAAAGGAAGTCAGGATAGGAATTCACACAGGGCAGGAACTTGGAGGCAGGAGCGGATGCAGAGATCATGGAGGGGTGCTTCTTATTGGCTTGATTTTCCCTGGCTTGTTCAGCTTTCTTTGATTCTTTTTAAAATTATTTTCGTTTTTATCATTCTTCTTCTTTAATCTTTTTTTACAGTCCAGTCACCATAAGCTTACTTTCTTATAGAACCCAGGACTACCAGCCAAGGGATGGCACCACCCACAATGGGCTGAGCACTTTCCCCTTGATCACTAATTGAGAAAATGTCTTAGTGCTGGATTTCGTGGAGGCATTTCATCAAGGGAGGCTCCTTTATCTGTCACACTCCAGCATGTGTCAAGTTGACACCAAAACCAGCCAGTACTGTATGTGTGCTCATGCATGTGCCACAGCATACGTATGAGAGGGTAACATGAGGAACTTAAAAAGCCAGGTTATTCAGCTAACTGATAACTTCCTTTACCTACTAAATCTTGTCATCCGAACCATCCCTGCCAGCATTCTTAAAGACTGATTGTCAAAATATAGGTTCTAAGTAATATTTATATTTTTTGTTCTTTTGGAAAACCAGGAGAATTAGTCATCATGCATTTGTATCTCCAATAAGCAAATATCAGCTTTACCAAATCTTGGGGATGTCAGAAGAGGCAGCATCTTGTCTGTAACTTAGAAGGGACCTATCTCTCCCTATGATCACATGCCTGATACTGTACATTCGTTACTTCATTAGCCATTGAACATTTAAACATGGCTCTTGTACTACCCTGTTCTATAAGGTAGACATTTCTGAAAGAAGCTGTACTAAGCATGAGAGATTGCCAGAATTTAGATTTTTCTTACAAATATCCCATAAAGTTATTCAAACAGGGTAATTGTTTACTTATTTATTATTTTAAAATATAGCATACATATCCTAGGGTTTCATCATAGTATTTTATGTACATTTTGTTCTAGCCCTAGCTAGTTACCATCCTTTTACACCAATAGCCCTCCTTCTACTGTAATGCCCAAATTGAATCTGTAAGCCTCAGCTGCCAAAGGCATGTTGGGAGTTGCAGTTATCCCTGTATAACAAAAACCTCATGGGAAAGTGTGTGCCCTATAGATGTGTCTTTAGATGTTTCCCCGCAACATGGGTGATAAGGCCACTCAGCTTGAAAATTACAGTGAGTGGTTCTGACCAATGCCAAACCTCTTGGTCAGTATTCAATATTTAGTAAACTTTGTTTCAAATTTAAGTCTAGAATGTTGGAATTTTTTTCGAGCAAATCTCAGGATTAGCATTAACATGTATTATGCTAGTACTTTCTTTTGTTTTTGTTTTTTAAAGTCAGGGCCTTTCTGTGTAGTCTTATCTAGCCTAGAACTCCTAATTTAGACTGAGCTGTCCTCAAACTCACAGAGATCCACTTGTCCTGGGCTTCTAAGTTCTGGAACAAAAAGTATGCAACACAATGCTCATCCCTATTACTCTATTTTGGTGTCTCATTTAAGATATCATATGTATGTATTTGTGCATGTGTATGTTTATGTGTGTGTGTGTGTGTGTATATATATATGTGTGTGTGTGTGTGTGTGTGTGTGTGTGTATGTGTGTGTGTGTATACATATATATAATTAAGAGAGAAGTATGCAGAATGCAGAGGGAAAGAGAAAAAAAGAAGCTACAGAGAGAGCAGAAGGAGCAGGTGGGCTTCTCCTTACCATGGGGCAGAACAGGTCTTTTCTTAATAGCAAGGTAGGTTTAGCGTTACTAAAGAGAACAAAGCTTTCTTCTTACAGACTTGGTTTTAATTCATTTAGCAATAAAAGAGTAGAAGCTTTTTCTTTCTTTATGTAATAAAGATTGGAGCTCATTTTTCATCCAGAATTGAGTGAGCTCTTTCTGCACTGGTGCCTGGTCATTTGCTCCATATACATATGTAAGTACGGATGTGTGTGTGTGTGTGTGTGTGTGTGTGTGTGTGTGTGTGTGTAAGTATGAAATTATGAGATAAGTATGGAAGTTGGACCCAAATAGTTTGAATAGAAATGTATATGTGCATAAATGTGCATACGAATTTATGTAAGCTTAAACCATATTTGCTTGAGTAAAACTTTTTCCTTCTGTGAGCATGATTCTCTTCTCTTAGTTCAATAGAACTTTATTGTTAGAACTCTCCCCCTAGCCTGACAAGCAGAGAGAGGCATCTGGAAAAGAGGGAAAAAGGCTCAAACAATTAGTCCTTTTCTTTATCCCGTGGTGTTTTATGATGATGCCCTAAATGCCAGAAGCTTGCAGTTTGTGGTCTCTAGGGAACTTAGAAATGTCAGCTACAGTAGGAAAGAGCCTTAGACTTAAGATAGGTAAATCTTTTATTATTATTATACAGTGTCTTAGTCAGGGTTCTCTAGAGTCACAGAACTTATGGTAGTCTCTATGTAGTAAAGGAATTTATTGATGACTTACTGTCTGTAGTCCATCTCCCAACAATCAACTCCCAACAATGGTCTGCAGCAGCTGTGAATGGAAGTCCAAGGATCCAGTAGTTGCTCAGTCCCACAAGGCAAGCAGGCAAAGCAGAGAGAGCCTTCCTTCTTCCATTGTCCTTATATGGGTCTCCTGCAAAAGGTGTGGCCCAGGTTAAAGGTATGTGCCACTACATCTTTAACCCCAGATGACCTTGCTTGAACTCGTAGATCTTCCAGTCTTAATCTTCTAGGATTCATAGCCACTATGCCACCACACCTTTAATCCCAGGTGATCTTGAACTCATAGAGCTTTCTATGTTAATCCTCTGGGATTTATAGCCACTATTCCTCAAGGTCTCCATGCCAAGATTCAGGTCAGAAACTTGTATCTCTCAGCCTCTAGATTAGGGCCACAGGTGAGCCTTCTAATTCTGGATTGTAGTTCATTTCAGATATAGTCAAGTTGACAGCCAGGTATAACCACTACATACAGCAACCCTAAATATCTCCTAAGATCATGTTTGACCCCCTCTGCTACCTCAAGAGGAACCAAGAAGAAAGAACAACCAAGGCTGCCCTGCTGCCCCCATACTCCCTCTCCCAGGTCCCTTCCTTCATTTCCCTCCCTTAATGATTTTTCTTCCCCTTCTAAGTATGATTGAAGCAACCTTACTTGGGTCTTTCTGCTTGTTAAACTTCTTAAGGTCTGTGAGTTGTATCCTGGGTATTCTGTACTCTTTAACTAGTATCCACTTATCAGTGAGTACTATGCATATCCATTTGGGTCTGGGTTACCCAACTCATGATGATATTTTTCTAGTTGCATTCATTTTCCTGCAAACGTTATTTTTTTTTGGTATTTTTCCAAGTTTATTTATTTATTTTTTTATTATGCACTTCTGTTTTTTTTTTTAACTTTTATTGCATTATGATGAGAAAAGTTACATGATTTCAATTTGTCTGAATTTGTTAACATTTAAAAACATATTTTAAGTAAATAGAGTTAAATCACATTCTTGTTTCCCTTTTTATCCCAATTCCTCCCAGAGACCCCCCCCTTCAATACCTATAATATCTTTTTTGTCTTATTCCTTAAAATTTATAAAATATTATAATAAAAATAAATATTATAAAAATTGATATAAAACAACAATGAATTTAACAGTCGTATGTAGATGCTCGTCTACAGCAATAGTGAAAATACATTTTTCTCAATATTAATTTCAAATAATTCCAAATATATTAAATGTATATTTCAAAATAATACGTCACTACTAGTATTTTCTTAAATGAACATAAATATATAAAGTCTTTTTGTTTGTTTGTTTTGTATTTAGTAGAATTTAAAATCTTGGCTCTTACTGTGGTAAAAGCCCAAAATAAGAACAATTTTTAGACATTGGATTTCATTGTAATAAAGCTGTACTTCAATGACCCTCACATCACCAAAGTATTTTACCTCCATTGTAGCTAAGCTGAGAGTTGACTGTTCTGCTGCACCAAGAAATGAATTGTAGGCATGATTTTTGGATACAGACTTCCTGCTATGGTCAAAGCTATTTGACTTGAGTGAGTGACTTTATTCTCAGCCCACAGAGAAAAGGTTACATTCATTTAAGAAATGGAAAGTGTATTAAGATGGTCTATCCACAAATTCATTCACCAACTGTTTCAATGAATAATGGTTCTGCTTGGAGGGTGGCACAGACATTAGGTGTTGGTAAGAATCTGGTTCATTAGCTGTGATTATTTGGAAAAGTATTCATCTCAGAGAAAGAGTAACTTATAAAGTCCTCTTCAAACTTGGTACAAGAGTTACAAACATCAAGCAAAGCCTTCAGTATCTTTATTGTTCTTTTACAAGTCACCTCTCTAGTTAATCGTATATGTTTCTTTTGGTTATATAAATACTTTTGAAGTATATAAGCTGTTCTGAAAACCATGGTATAGTGTAAAAACATGAAAGAAACAATACTACTAATAGAGAGTCTGAGATAGGAGAGGCAAGATTTCAAGACTCTATGTTGTACACAGCAAGACACTGTCATGCACAAACAAGCTGAAAGTGTATATAGATTGTACAATATTGGACCTATTTATCCAATTACCAAATTAGAGAGATCATTGGATGACAATCAACAAATTTCTAATTCCTCATATTTTTGAATTACAATTGATTAGGATATGTTGGTAATATTAATTTTCATATTAAGATATATAGAAAAAGTAATTGTTACTTCTTATTGTTTTTGTTGTAAGAGGTGGAATTAGACTTGTGTGGATTTGTTGAAAGATTACTTTCTTGCTTCTTCTAGGGTCTAGTTTTGCTCCTTATTTTGATGTTTTCCATCTATTATCATTTGTAGGGCTGGATTTGTGGAAAGATATTGTGTAAATTTTGTTTTGTCATGGAATATCTTGTTTTCTTTGTCTATGGTAATTGAGAGTTTTGCTGGATATAGTAGCCTGGGCTGGCATTTTTGTTCTTGTAGGGTCTGTATGACATCTGCCCAGAATCTTCTAGCTTTCATAATCTCTGGTGAGAAGTCTGCCGTAATTCTGATAGGCCTGCCTTTATACGTTCCTTGCCTTTTTCCCTTACTGCTTTTAAAATTCTTTCTTTGTTTAGTGCATTTGGTGTTTTGATTACTATGTGACAGGAGGAATTTCTTTTCTGGTCCAGTCTATTTGGAGTTCTGTAGGCTTCTTGTATGTTCATGGGCAACTTTTTCTTTAGGTTAGGGAAGTTTTCTTCTATAATTTTGGTGAAGATATTTACTGGCCCTTTAAGTTGGAGGCCTTCACTCTCCTCTATACCTATTATCCTTAGGTTTGGTCTTCTCATTGTGTCCTGTATTTCCTGGATGTTTTGGGTTAGGAGCTTTTTGCTTTTTGTATTTTCTTTGACTGTTGTGTCAATGTTTTCTATGGTGTCTTCTGCCCCTGAGATTCTCTCTTCTATCTCTTGTATTCTGTTGGTGATGTTTGCATCTATGACTCCTGATTTCTTCCCTAGGTTTTGTATCTCCAGACTTGTCTTTCTTTCTTATTTCTTTATTGTTCCTATTTCCATTTTTAGATTTTGGATGCTTTTGCTAATTTCCTTCACCTGTTTGATTGTGTTTTCCTGTAGTTCTTTAAGGGATTGTTGTGTTTCCTCTTGAAGGGCTTCTAGCTGTTTACCTGTGTTCTTCTGTATTTCTTTGAAGGTGCTATTTATGTCTTTCTTAAAGTCCTGTATCATCACCTTGAGAAATGATTTTATGTCTGAATCTTACTTTTCTGGTGTAATGGTGTGTCCAGGACTTGCTATGGTGGAGAATTGGGTTCTGATGATGCCAAATAACCTTGGTTTGTGTTGCTTATTTTCTTAAGCTTGGCCCCCTACCATCTGGTTATATCTAGTGCTACCTGCCCTTGATAAATCTGACTGGAGCCTGTCCTTCCTGTGATCCTGACTGTGTCAGAACTCTTCAGAGTCAAGCTGTCTTTCTGATCCTGTGATTATGGGAACCTGGGATCCTGGGCTTGTTAGAGCACCTAGAAGTGGAGCTTCCTCTGGGTGTTGCCCGATTGGCTGTGGAGCTTGCACCCAAGGTCTGCTCAGGATGCTAACCCAGAGAGACCAGAAGGAACCCGAGTCACTGGCCTGGCAGAGTTCCTGTGTGCCTGGTCTTGCTGGTCCCAGTTACTCCTGGTATTGGGACAGATGTTAGTTCCTCCTCACCTCTGATCCTGGGCATGTCAGAGCACCTGGGAGTGGAGCTTCCTCTGGGTGTTGGACTGACTGCGGAGCTTGTGCCCAAGGTCTGCTCAGCCCTGCAAATGTTATGATGTCCTGATTTTTAATAGCTGAATAATTTTCCATTGTGTAAATGAATGTTCATTTACATTGGTATTACATTCATCTAGTATCCATTCTTCATTTGAAAGGCATCTGTTTTTTGTTTTTTTTCCAGCTTTTGGCTATTACAAATAAGGCTGCTTCAAACTTTTTGAAGCATGTGTCTATGAGGTATGGTAGAACATCTTTTGAGTATATGCCTAGGAGTGTTATAGCTGGATCTTTAGATAGTGCTATTTCCAATTTTCTAAAGAACCACCAGATTGACTTCCAGAGTAGTTATACCAGTTTGCAGTTTGCAGTTCCACCAGCAATGGAGGAGTGTTCATCTTTCTCACCAGCATGTACTTTCACTTGAGTTTTTAATCTTATCCATTCTGGTTGGTGTAAGGTGGAGTCTTAGGACATTTTGATAGGCATTTCTCTAATGACTAAGGATGTTGGATATTTCTTTAAGTGCTTCTTAGCCTTTTGAGATTCCTCTCCTGAGAATTCTATTTTGCTCTGTATCCATTTTTGAAATTGGGTTATTTGGTTTTTTGGAGGTTAACTTCTTGAGTTCTTAAAGTGTCTTAAAATTTTCACTGGAGAAGTTTTTTCATTTCCTTTGTTAGATTATTCCAAAACATGGCTTGTGGCTGTTATGAATAGGGTAATTTCTTCATCAATATGTTTGTCATTGGCTTATAGGAAGGCTACTGGTTTTGTGCATTAATTTTGTATCATATAACTTTTTTAAATGTATTTATCACTTGCAAGTGTTTTCTGAAATCTTTATTGACCTTTATTTATAGAACCATATCATGTGAAAATAAAGGTAATTTGACTTCTTCTTTTGTATTTGTATCACTTTTCTCTTCTTTATTTATTTTATAGCCCTAACTATGGCTGCAAGCAGATATTGAAGAGGGCAGGGAAGGGTGGATACCCTTATCTTGGTCATGACTGGAGAGGAAATGTTTTAGTTATTGTACATTTTGGGATAATATTTTCTGTGAGCTACTTGTATATTGTCTTTATTAAGTTGAGATATGTCCCATGTATTCCTAATGTCTCTAAGACTTTTACCATGAATGCATATTAGATTTTTGTGCTTTGGTACATGCATGTGTTTCATTATTTTTAGTTTTCCATATGATCCATTCTGTTAACAAGGCTTTCCATTGAAGTTGTTATTTGTATTTTTGAGCTTTTCATTTCTAGAATCATTTTAGTTTAGCTTTTCTTTAGCAATTTTAACATCTTATTAAATTATATTTTCATATTTTGAATTGGCTTCCTTATTTAATTCAATTGTTTGTTGTTCTTTTGTAATATAATCATCTCTTTGAGTTGTTAGAACAGTTATTATCTCTCTTTTTAATGATTTGAATACTGTTGTAGGCCGTTGTCATTTGAGGTTATTACTGTAAGATAATTAATTTGAGGGCTCTTGTTTATAGTATGAGAATTGTATATCTGAAATAGTTTTTGGTTGAGACTTTCTTCCTTTCTAATGTGTTCAGAACATCACTTTTATTTCAGTAGAGTTATGTACCATTCTTAGAAGGAGATTATATTGTGAGATGGTTTTCTTCTATTGGACGGGAATTGAGGGCTATAGATTCCACCTCTAGTCTTTTGATAATCTGCTACTGTCCGTGCTTATACATTTTCCAAGAGTCATTAGAACCCTTACTGGTGTGCTTTTCTATCTCTGATGTGCCTCTCCACACTTTATTACCCTATCTTGTGTCAATTCTGGTCAAACAGAGGTTGCTGGTACAAAACTCTGGCAAACCCTTGATTGAAAGTTATTGGTTTATAGGGTAGAGAAGAACAGAGTATCAACCAGCGTAGGGATTTGTTATTCTAGAAAAGGCAGGTGACTTCCATGGTGGGTTGAAGATGGCTTTTTTTTTATTAGATATTTTCTTTATTTACATGTAAATTTCTCCTTTCCCAGTTTCCCCTTCAAAAAACAAACAAACAAACAAACAAACAAACATACATACATGGTGGGACTGATTGTTCTAGCAGCATGTGTATAGTAGAGGATTGCAAATTCGATCATCAATGGGCTTTTCTTTTTTAGTGTACTTATTCTGCTTCCTTGAATTGAGTCTATTTACCTTGAATACTATTCAGATGAATTTGTTATAAATAGGTGAAAATTATTAAGAAAATTATCTCATATATATTTTAATTGCATTAAAAGTTTATATAAGTAAATGTAATCCTTCACTATGAATTTCCTTGTGTTAAACTTCATTTTATAGCATACTTTTAGATTCATCTATGCTGTTGAGAAAGGGAATGGTCTGTTCACTTACACTGTTAAGTAATTTCCTTCAGCATATATATAGCATCTTTTATCCCTTCTTAAGCATTTGGCTTGTTTCCCTTATTGAATATTTTCAATATATATATTATTGAACTATGTTATATATAGTTCATCTAGAGTAATTACTTAACTGTTAAATATCTCATTGAAAATTCTGCAAGCATTACTTTTAAGTAAACTCAGCATTATCTGATCAATTCTTTATGCTTTTGTAAGCAGTGAATGAAAACCAAACTTCTATATTTATGGCAACAGCTGTCTGTCTTCTTCATTTCATTTGTTTCAGTGCCTATAGTTGGACTCAAAAATACTTTTAATTTGTCCTTATTTAATAAGTAGTGATATTGAATATGTTTCATGTATATTATATATATATATGTAACATACATGAAAAGTTTATATATATAAATGATTTTATTGTATATGTAATTGCTTGGTTAAGCTTTCATTAAGTCTTCTGCTCATTTTGTTGTATTTAAATCTTTATTTTTCATTAATTAATAAACTAATCAATTAACATCCCAAACATTGCTTTCCTTCATGGTCCCTTCCTCAGAGTTCCTCCTCCCATCCCCCTTCTTCTCTGAGCTGGTGGGGGACCCCCCCCAGGTGTCTCCTCACCCTGGCATATCAAGTCTCTGCCTGAGATGCATCCTTGCCCATGAGGTCATACTAGGCAGCCATGAAGACTGAAGTGCCTGTCTGCTATCTATGTACTCAGACATTGTTCCAGCCTCTGTATGTTCTTTGGTTGGTGGTTCATACTCTGAGAGCTCTAGTACTTAAGGTTTACGGATTCTGTTGGTCTTCCTGTGGGGTTTCAATCTACTTTAAGGTCTTCAGTCCTATGCCCATCTTTTCCAAAAGTGTCTTCAACCTCCACTTAATGTTTGGCTGTGGGTATCTGTATCTGTTTCTATCCCTTGCTGGGTAGATTCTCTCAGAATATAGTTATGCTAGGCTCCTGCCTGCAAGCATCACAGAGTTTCATTAATAATACCAGGGACTGATGCTTGTTCATAGAATGGATTTCAAATTGGGCCGGTTACTGATTGGCTTTTTCTTGGGTCTCTGCTCCATTCCTGCATTTCTTTTAGACAGGACAAAATTTGAGTTGAAAGTTTTGTGGGTAGGCTTGGTGTCTTTGTCCCTCCACTGGGGGTAGGGGGTCTTGTCTGGCTACATGAGTTGGCATCTGCAGGTTCCATGTGCCCACTCTTAGGCATCTTGGCTAAGGTCACCTGAATTGATTCATGGGAGTGTCCCCCATTCCAGGTCTCTGGAACTTGCTTGAGATTCCCCCTACTCCACCCCCACCCCAAGCAGATGTAAATTTTCATTCATTCTCCCATCCCTTTGGACCTTTCTCCTGTCTCCTGCACGAGATCCTGCCTCACCATTCACACCTTCTCCTCTCCCTCCCAGTTTTCTCCATCACTCTGCCTTCTGTGACTATTTTGTTAACTATTCTAAGGGTGATTCAAGCATTCTTGATAAGACCACCCTTCTTATTTATCTGGGTCTGAGGGGTGTATCATGGGTATTTTGTACTTTACGGCTAATATCCACTTGTCAGTGAGTACAATCTATGCAAGTCCTTTTGGATTTGGGTTACCTACATCAGGATGATATTTTCTAGTTCTACTTATTTTCCTGAAAATTTATGATGTCCTAGATTGAATAGTTTAATAGCAATGCATTGTGTACACGATCCATATTTTCTGTATCCATTCTTCAGTTGAGTGGCTTCTGAGCTGTTTTCAGTTGGATATTACAAATAAAGTTGGTATGGACATAATGTGGCATGTGTCCTTGGAGTATGGTAGAACATATTTTGGTTATATGCTCAAGAGTAGTATAGCTGGGAATTCAGGTAGAAATATTTCCAATTTCACAATAAACTGCCAGATTGATTTCCATAGTGGTTGTACAAGTTTGCAATCCCACCTGTGATGGAGGAATGTACAGAACTACATTTCTGCCAGCTGTAGAGATGTGCTGTCCCTTGAGTTTTTTATCTTAGACATTTTGATTGGTATAAGGTAGAATCTCAGGGTCATTTTGATTTACATTCCCTGATGAGTAAAGAAGTAGAACATTTCTTTAAATGCTTTGAGATTCCTCTGTTGAGAATTCTCTGTTTAGTTCTGTACACCATCTTCTAAATGGGTTATTTTGTTTGTTGGATTTTATCTTCTTAAGTTCTTTATACATTTTGGATACTAGCCCTCTGTTGGAAGTAAGGTTAGTGAACATGTTTTTCTAATCTATAGGGTACTATTTTGTCCTATTGACAGTGTCCTCTGACTTATAGAAGCTTTTCAGGTTCATGAAGTACTATATTGAATAGATAGGGAGAGAGTGAGAAGCCTTTTCTTGTCTCTGATTTTAATGGGATTCCTGTAAGTTTCTCTCTATTTAGTTTGACATTGACTATCACCTTGGTGTATAACTTGGCTTTTATTATGATTAGGTATATGCCTTGAATGCTGATCTCTCCAACATGAAGGAGAGTTGGATTTTGTCAAAGGCTTTTTCAACATCTAATAATGTGGTTATGTGATTTTTTCAGTTTTTAAATATAATATATTACATTGATGAATATTCTTATATTGAACCATTCCTGCATCTCCTGGGTCGAAGCCTACTTGATTATGGTGAAAGATATTTAAGATGTGCTCTTGAATTCGGTTTGCAAGAATTTTATTTATTTTTGCATTGATGTTTATGAGTGAAATGGATATTAAGTTTTGTTTCTTTGTTGAGTCTTTGGGTGGTGTGCACATCAAAGTAACTGTGGCCTCATACAGTGAATTAGGTAGAGTTCCTTCTTTTCTATTTTGTGTAATAGTTTGAGGAGTATCAGTATTAGCTCTTCTTTGAATATCAGGTAGAGTTTCTTTTTTGATGGGAGAATATTGTTAATTGTTACTAATTCCTTATGGGTTGTGGGACTGTTTAGATAGTTTACCTGACCTTGATTAAATTATCATAATTTCCATCTGTCTAGAAAGTCATCCATTTCATTCAGATTTTCCACTTTTGTAGAGTACACGCTATTGAAGTAAGACTTATCAGTTTATTTGGATTTCCTCAGTTTCTGTTGTTATCTCTTCTTTTCATTTATTATTTGTTAACTTGAATAGTGTCTCTGTGTCTTTTAGTTAGACTACCTGAGTGTTTGTCTAGTTTGTTGATTTTTATAAAAGAACCAGTTCTTGGTTTTATGAATTCTTTCATTTTTTACTGTTCCCTGAGGTTTACTCCATTTTGGTGTGCTTGTTTCATTTTCTTCTAGATGATTGTCCATTTTGTTTCAAATGTGCTGCTAATTCCTAGCATCAGTTCTCCACAATTTCTTTTTGAAGGCACTCAGTGCTATGAATTTTCTTCTTCGTAATGCTTTCTTTGTTTCCCATAAGTTTGGGTATACTGTGCCTTCATTTTCATTGAATTCTAGGAAGTCTTTGTTTTCTTTCTTCCCTGACCTAGTTATCAATGAGTTATCAATGAGTTTGTGCAGTTTCCACGAGAATGTGGGCTTTCTGTTGTTTTTTGTTTTGTTTTATTTTGTTTTTGTCTTTTTCTTTCTATTGTTGTTGAAATACAGCCTTCATCCATGATTATCTGATAGGACGAAAGGGCTTATTTGAATTTTCTTATATCTTTTGAGGCTTGCTTATATGATCAGTTTTGGAGGAGGCTCTGTGAGTTGCTGAGAAGAATATATATTTATATATATTGGGGTAAAAGGTTCTATAGATTTTTGATAAATCCATTTGGTTCATAACATCTGTTAGTTTCATTGTTTTTATGTTTATTTTCTCTTTTGATGACCTGTGTATTCCTGAGAGTAGGTACTAAAGTTCCTTACTATGATTTTGAGGGGCTCAATGTTTAATTTGAGCTTTAGTAAAGCTTCTTTTATGAATATGGGTGGCCCTGCATTTGGGGAATAGATGTTAAGAATTGAGATGTCATCTTGGTGGATTTTTCATTTGATGAGTATGAATTGTCCTTCTCTAACTCTTTTGATAACTTTTAGTTGAAAATCTATTTTATTAGATATCAGAATGGCTACTGTAGCTTGGTTTCGGTTTGTTTGTTTTTATCTGTTGGCTTGAAAAACTTCTTTGCCTTCCTATTACTCTGAGGTAATATTTATCTTTATTTCTAAGTTGTGTTTTTTTTGTATGTACTAGGATGATGAATCATGTTTATATATCCACTTTGTTAGCTCCTGTCTTTTTATTCGTGAATTGAGCTCATCGATGTTGAGAGATATTAATGACCAATGATTGTTAGTTCATGTAATTTTGATGTTAGAAGTATTACTGTGTGTGTGTGTGTGTGTGTGTGTGTGTGTGTGTGTGTGTGAGAGAGAGAGAGAGAGAGAGAGAGAGAGAGAGAGAGAGAGAGAGAGAGAGTTTTGCTGTGATTAATTTTAATTTTTTGTGTTTCTTGGGTGTAGTTACCTGTTTGGAGTTTTTCTCCTAGTTTTCTCTGTAGGGCTGATTAGTAGAAAGATATTGTTCAATATTGGTTTTGTGATGGAATATCTTAGGTTCTCTGTCTATGGTGATTGAAAGTTTTACTGGGCACAGTAGTCTAGGCTGACACCAGTGGTCTCTTATGGTCTGCAAGATGTCTCTCCAGGATCTTCTGGCATTTAGGATCTCTGTTGAGAAATCAGGTGCAATTCTGATAGTTCTTCCTTTATATGTTCCTTGGTCTTTTTCCTTTGCAGCTTTTAATAGTCTCTTTGTTCTGTATACTTAATGTTTTGATTATTGTGTAGTAGGAAGATTTTCTTTTATGGTCCAATCTATTTCATTTTCTGTAAGCTTCTTGTACATTTATGGCCATCTTCTTTTTTAGGTTTGGAAAGTTTTCTTCTCTGATTTTTGTTGAAGATGTTTTCTGGTCCTATGAACTAGGAATATTCACTCTCTTCTTTTCCTATTATTCTTAGGTTGTTCTTTTAATAGTTTCCCAAATATCCCAGATATTTTGAGTAGGAAGCATATTACATGTGGCATTTTCTTTGACCATGTCTCAATTTCTTCCTTGGTATCTTCTGTGCTGGAGATTCCTTCTTCCATCTCTTGTATTCTGTTGGTGATGCTTACATCTCTATTTCCTCTTTTCTTCCCTAGTTTTTTCCATCTTCAGAGTTGCTTCCATTTGTGTGGTACTTACTGGTTCTATTTAACATGTTAGATCTTGGACTGTTTTACACCTTTCCTTCACCTGTTTGATTAAGTTTTCCTGTATTTCTTTAGGTGACTTGTTTCTTCTTTAAGGACTTCTACCTGTTTGATTAAGCTTTTCTCTATTTCTTTAAAGTAATATTATTAAATCCTTTTTTAATATCTCTATCATCTTCCTGAGATGGGTTTTATGGTCACAGTCTTGACTTCAGGTGTTGTAGGACATCCAGAGCCTACTCTAACAAAAAATCTGGGTTCTGATGGTGCTATATTGTAATGGCTTCTGGTGACTATGTTCTTATGCTTGCCTTTTACCATCAAGTTGTCTTTGGTGTTGGTTGGTCTAAGTGTTCAGTGTTGGAACAGGTCTCCTGCAAGGCAAGTGAATCTGTTTGTCTTGGGTTTGAGTAAGTCTCCTGAGTGTGTTTTGAATTAGAACTGGCCTCTTTGAATGCAGGCAAAGCTATGGTGTACCTCTGGTACAAGAGCAGATTTTAGGAAAGATAAATTTAAATATTTATTTTTTTATTAGATGTTTTCTTTATTTACAATATCTCCTTTCCCAGGTTCCCCTCCAAAAGAAAAAAGAAAATAAAATAAGAAAAAAAGTAACCAAAAATTAAAACAATTTTTGTTTTAAATCTTTAAATTTTAAAAGTTTTATACAGTTTATGTATAGTTCTTTTGACAGATTATACTTATTACCTTATTAAATACATAATTTTACATAGTATTTGTGAAGAACCTCTTTTCTAGCAATACAGAGCTATGAAGAGCATCAAATGATAGAAATCATTGGTTAGAATGCTGCATTCTACAATAGTAATAGGTGATTGCCATAAATACTTACACTTCTGTGTTAATGTTTTTGTTTCCTTCAGAACAAAGAGAGTCTAAATGTGCCACTATATAAAAGAAGCAAGTGCACTTATATAGTTGTTACCATAGTTGTTCCTTGGGGCTAATAGTCTTTACTGGAGAGTCTCCAGTCACCCTTTTAGATGTAACTACAATTCACACGAAGAGTTATCATCAGGACTCATCATTCTGGACCAGGCAGTAGTTTTCCTGTTAGCACAGAAGGATAAGGTCCTTCTGTGGGACATAGATAGGAGAATCTGACTGGAAGATGCATATAACAGGTTGTATTTTGTGAGGAAAAGACAACCTTACCCACATTGATTTGAAATTGTCACTAAAATTTAAGGTAAAACAGATTTTCTCTCTTTTCCTAATGTAGGTAAATGGAAAGAAATATCAAGAATCATTGTGAATTTGTAAATATGTCAAGTATAAAATATTCCAATTTTAAGTTGTGCACTAATTGCCATGCTGTTCAGTGAGTCAGCACCTTTTAGTCATTACTAGCTTCAAATTGTCAGGGAAATTACACATAATTGCTTTCCAAATTATATTACTAGATTCTGACATGACCTGTGAACTCAACGTTTAACTTGGGAAATCATTTAATAATTAAAATATCAACAATAAATAAGAGAGCAAATATTTCTCATATTTCTGATTCTGTGTGGTACAAAAAATAAAACTTGTTGGAAAAATAGAAGTAGAAAAACTGAGGATTCTTTTGAAAATTTGGTTCAATACACTTCAACTATTTTATATTTGAATCTCTTTATAATGTACGTTTTCATGACCTAAGTCTATATCACAGCCATCTATAATATAATGCTAACAAGAACTGTGATTCTTTCAATCAGGTAAGTGTTTCTGTGTGCATTAAGCAACTTAGGAGATTGGAAGCTTGCACAAGAAACTGCCTTTCTCTGCTTAAGAGCAAGTGGCAGATTTAAGAAAACACATTAAAATCTCCTGTGTTCCTTCTTGAACACTTTTGATTGTACACTGTCATATCTCTGCAGTGCCGTGGCTATAGAAGAACTAGATTTCACACACACACACACACACACACACACACACACACACACCTGAAAAAAATAACATTTATAGAAGCAGGATAGACTTTGCTGCACACTAAATCCAGAGACCAACATTGTTACCAAAGCTCTGTGCTGTGACGAAACTACCAGAAACAGAACAACAGTGAAAATCTAGTGCCCTGAATTCCTATTTTTTCTCTTCCCCATCTATGGAAATTTCTCACAAATAATAGATTTGTAAAATCATAGCATATGTAAATAAACTTGTACACAATTCATAAAAATTCTATTTGTAAAAATAAAAGGACTGATAGTAAATTTATTGTCAAAAATATTCATTAGAAAAAAATGTTCTCAACACAGATTAAAACTAACTAAATATTATAATCTGAATCAAATGCCATCTGAAGTACAAGGAATTTAAGCTAAATTCCAAGAAGGACATACACAGAGGAACTCAGGAAATAAATAAGAGAAAAAAAAATAAAAGTAACCACAGAAGACAAAATGGTAAAAAGTCTAATTTGTTATTGCCTTATGCAAAACATGTTAAAATAAATAGAAAGGAAAACTGAGAAAATGAAAATTATTATAAATTAAAGAAAGAATTTGTAAAGATTAAATAGTATGTACATTTAAAGAAAAGTAAGATCTCAATAAATTGCATCACCATCCAGAAGGATATGATAAAATAAGCAAAACTGAGATACAATCAAACAAATCTTACCTTGAATAAGGGAAATTGACTTCTACATATTTAAGAAAGTATACAGTGGCCAACTGTGGCAGCACACATCTAAAATTAGGAGGCAAAAACAGAATACTGAAGATCAAAGGAAGTCTAAGCTATATCCAGAGAACATTCTTCAAAAGCAAGCAAGCAAGCAAACAAACAAAAGCAAAAGGAATTTA
>JADRCD010218460.1:32054-42968 GCA_019843815.1 Montemys delectorum | reverse complement strand
GGAGGGCGTGGGTAGGGAGAGGGAGAGGAGGGCGTGGGTAGGGAGAGAGGAGGGCGTGGGTAGGGAGAGGGAGAGGAGGGCGTGGGTAGGGAGAGAGGAGGGCGTGGGTAGGGATGGTAGGACTGGTGTAGCTGAAGGAAAGAGGACGGAAGTATGATCAACACACATTGTATAAAATTATTAAAGATTCAATTAGAAGCTATTTTCAAAGTATATTATGGGCTGGGATGACAACTAGTGCGTCATGACTGTGTAAACATAAGGACCCACGTAAATGTTAGGCAGCTGGCAACTGCATGTAACTATCAGCGTGTAACTGCAGCCCTGGGGGGGCACAGACAGGAGATCCTTAGAGCAAGCTGGCTAGCCAGACTCGTGGAGTGAGCAAGCTCTGCTTCAAGTAAGAGACCCTGCTGGAATACATATGATGGAGCCAGATCAAGAGAAACGCTGGGGGCTGGAGAGATGGCTCAGCGGTTAAGAGCACTGACTGCTCTTTCGAAGGTCCTGAGTTCAAATCCCAACAACCACATGGTGGCTCACAACCATCTATACAGCTACAGTGTACTCATATAAATATAAATAAATAAATAAATCTTAAAAAAAAAAAAAAGACAAAACGTTGTTGGGGCAGGGGGAGAGAGAGATACCGGAAATCAACCTCTGGCTTCCACACACATGCAGAGACATTCATACATGCAACCAGCACACATACCCACAAGAATGCTAAAATGCATATACAGACATAAACACATACCCAAAATTGTGCTGGTTATTGGTCTTCCCACCCTTGAATTACTCCATTCCAGCCCAACCCATGGCAGTGCGTAACTCAATGAAGACAGCTTTAAAGTTCAAGGTCACCAGTAAGGACAGATGTAGCCTTGCCGGTCTCAAAGGTGCCCCGATGATTCAAATGGAAGCGCCCACTCAGCCTCAGGAATCAAGAATGATTCACCCCAGCATCTCTGACATCTAAGAGAACCTGCACATTACATGTTATTTAATATACTTGTGATACTTCCCCCTCATCCCAGAGGAATGGCTCTATTAGAAGGTGTGGCCCTGTTGGAGTAGGTGTGTCACTGTGGGGGTGGGCTATAAGACCCTCATCCTAGCTGCCTGGAAGCTAGTATTCTGCTAGCAGCCTTCAGATGAAGATGTAGAACTCTCAGCTCCTCCTGCACTATGCCTGCCTGGATGTTGCCATGTTCCCCGCCTTGATGATAATGCACTGAATCTCTCAACCTGTAAGCTAGCCCCAATTAAATGTTGTCCTTAGCCAGGCAGCGATGGCTCATTCCTTTAATCCCAGCATCTGAGAGGCAGAGGTAGGCAGATTTCTGAGTTCGAGGCCAGCCTGGTCTACAGAGTGAGTTCCAGGATGGCCAGGGCTACACAGAGAAACCCTGTCTGGAAAAACAAGAATGAAAGAAAGAAAAAAAGGAAGGAAGGAAGGAAGGAAGGAAGGAAGGAAGGAAGGAAGGAAGGAAGGAAGGAAGGAAGGAAGAAAGAAAGAAAAGAGAGAGAGAAAGTTGCATTGATCATGGTGTCTGTTGACACTACTGATGTGGTGACCACCCCTCCAAACACAGCATTATTTTTATTATTACCTCATAACTATAATTTTGCTACTGTTATGAATCATAATGTAAATATTTTTGGAAATAGAGGCGTTCCAAAATGGTGGAGACCCACAGGTTAAGAACAACTGGTTTACAGCCTCCATTTCTTGTTTCTTCTCTGCTTCTGGCACAAGGTGAAGATGTGATTTCCGAGGGTCCTCCTCCAGCTGATGTCATTTGTAAACTGACTGTGATGTCACCGCTGAGGTCACCAGTGATTGTGGACATCTAGCCCTCGGGAACCAAAATCCAAAATAAATTCTTGTTTAAGTTGTTTAAGTTGCCTTTCGTCGTGATGTTTTGTAAGTAAGTCACCATACAGTAGGAAAGGTCTAGATGAGACGTCTTTAAGGTACACTTGGGAATAGGAAAGGTCTAGACGAGACGTCTTTAAGGTACACTTTGGAATAGGAAAGGTCTAGACGAGACATCTGTAAGGTACACTTTGGAATGTCTGTTTTTCGGATCACAATAGGTGAAGACCCAAATCCCAGCCCACTGAAAAATTGGAAAAGCTACAGAAAAGAAATCCTCAGTAGTTATCAAAACCATGTGTGCGTGCATTCACATGTACATGCATGTGTTCAGGCATGCGATGCATGTGTAAAATGTGACTGTAAATCCTCCTGCTAAATGTTACAGATTGGGGCCACAAGGTGGTGATACAACATAATCTTTACCTTTTCTCAGGCTGATAAAACTAAAAGTAAAAGAATCAGGCTGTAAATGAGGGTGATTCTCTGTGCATTCTTTAAAGGCCAGCCGGCCTTTAGTCTTCTTTCTTCTTGGAATACAATGATAACTGCGACCCAATATGTAGTAGAGAAAATATGCTTGTCAGGAAAAGCATGTATTTTATGAAAATTTTGGTCTTTTATTGCAATGCAAGTTTTCTTCCCAGTTCTAGAGCCCTGGTCTCTGCATGTTCTGGGGCCCCTGCCATACAGGTGTGGTGGCCTGGTCCCTTCTGACCCCACTTATTCTCATGGTACCATACTGAGCCTTTGTATCCAGTGGCCCTTCAGTCTCCCTCTGTTATTTCTCTATTTTATTTATTTATTATTTTTGCTTGCAGTTTTCATCTTTTATGCTTGTGTTTAATTTAAGAATTTTGTGTAATATTTAAGAAGCATTTCATAATATAACCTTTGTTTTCTTACCACTATAGCCTCTCATAGTGGGAGTTTCTAGAATAGATTGACATCCATCATAACCTGTTAGAATGCTATTATGTATGTGCTGTGTCTGTGAAGTCTCTATATTCGGACAAAACTGCAGTTACATAGCTTCTTCGTCTTTGTAATAGGCATGAAATCAATGTTTAAACAGACGCAATTCTTATCTAGATCTACATCAACAGTTCTGACTCAAAAATATCTGAAAGCAACCAAGAAAATACTAACTCAGCTACGTTAAAACAAACAAACAAGTAAACACCATCACAAAATGAAGACTTACCAGGCACTGGCCTGCTTCCCAAGAGCGGAGGCCAGAAGACAATGAAGTCCTTCCTTCAGCTTCCGTGGGGAGTGATCTCTAGCCTTGAATTCAGTGCCATGGCTGCCTGAAACAAACAAAAGAAGAAGAAACGAGAACAGAATTCATCAGATAAAAGAAAACTATTGCTTCTTTACCAGAGCAGGGGAACTAGAAACCGACTCTGTTTTCCTGTGCTCCCTTCCCCTCCGAGCATCCTCCCCAGTCCCTGGAAGGAAAAGAAAAGGATGCCTCAGAAAGAGGAGGGTTTAAAGGAAGGGCAGGAGAGGAGACACATAGCCAACTTAGCAAACAAAAGTAAAAATAAGGCATTTTAATCACCCAGAAAGACCTGTGAACAAAGAACTGCAGAAGTTGCGCTATGTGGGTGGGTCAGCTGTCATAATGCGGAGCCTCGCAGAAGGAGCCATGCCACCTGACTCAAAGAGAAACAGGGAACAGTGTTTGAGCGTACCCTAAGAGGTGGTAGAAAACTACATTTGAAGATTTCATAGTAAGAACCTATAGTTTTTTCTTTTTAACTTTTTTTTAATTAAAAAAAAAATAAAGTTGTTATCCTAAAACATGAGGCAAACTCCTGGGACGGGCCTAGAGATTATAATGAGGCTCAGGATAAAAATGGGAAGTCCCACGCCATAGGACTTGCCCTTGTAAATCTCGTCAAAGACGTGAGTCCAAAGGGTATGGGCCGATTAGGTGTAGACACGGCTGAAGCCAGGGCACCCTTTCTCCCTGAGTGACAGCGACCATCAGAGATCGGCCAGTTGTAATAAAAGGAATCCTCCAAGCAAATGGGCCGGTTACAGAGGCTCGTTCCATAAGCTGCTTTTCTGCTTGTTGTCAGTTTTTCCAGAAAATAGTTCTCATCAATGTGAAGCAGGCCTGCTAGCTCCTGCCATAAAAATCTTTCAACTATTAGAAAGGCTTCTGCCAGAGAACTGTGAGCATCAGTAATTTACTGTGAGAATTTACTGGAAAAAAAAAAAACAACTAAAGAACTTAGCAGTCTGTGTAGGAATGTCCTCCTCACCACTATAAAATCGTGTGTGGTTTCTCAGTAAAAGAAAAAAATATACATTTTGTGACATCTTCTACTTCTATTATTTAATAATTTGATAGAAATAACTCTATAAATCATGAGCCCTCTGGCTAAGTGCCACTTTCTCTGAGAAGGATTCTTAAAAATTAATATCATTATAATATAGTAGTCATTTGTATTTTTAAGAATTTAATATTGAAATTGTGACTTTGATAAATCTAGTGCTCATATATTTAAATAAAGTATATTTCACAAGAAGGACTGAAGACACGTGTGTTGAATATATGCATGAATAAGCCAAATAATTCTAAATTGGTGGCTTTCAATTTTAATGAAATGGAAGAGGCCCTGATAAACCTAGCCTGTCCGCGCTATTATCAGCAGAATTATTGTTGCAGACAAGTTCTACTCAGAGTTGATCTATGGGCAGTTCCTCCTTCACTTCCTCGATTTTTGAATTCTTCCTCCCCCCCTTTTATGTCCATGTAAGATCGAATGTTAACTTTGTTGAGACAGTATGTTCAATAACAGGCTCATGAAAAGAACAGCCACATTGATTATCTCTGTTAATTACTGCTGTGCTTGGGATGTTGAATGTACCCTGAGAGGTTTGCATGTTAAAGATCTGGTCCCCAGAGTTATAGTAATGGGAGGTGGAACCATCACAAAGAGGGGCCAACGGGGTTGTACTAATAGAGTCGGAACAATTACAAAGAGGGGCCAACGGGGGATGTAATCATGGAAGGCGGAACCACTACAAAGAGGGGCCAATAGGAAAAGCCTTAGGTCATCAGCAATGTTTGCCTTTGAAGACTGTAAGAGGCTGTGGGATCTTGAGGACTCTGCGTTTTCCTCTCTTCTGTTTTAAGATGTAACTGTTTTGTAGCTACACAATTTTCCACAGATGTCCTGCCATCAGCTACCTGTACCAGAGGTGGGATTTCCAACCCTGGACTTTAAACCACCCAAACAGTGACTAACGCAATGAACTTAACGAATGGCTTGGTAATCTCAGCTATCTCTTTTGAAAAGAAATACTTGTTCGAAGGACTAGAGATGGGTCCAAGCAGTTAAATGCACTTACTGCTCTTGCAGAGGACCTGGGTTCAGTTCCCTGCACCCACGTCATTGTTCAGAACAATATGTAACTCCAGTTCCCGGGGATGTGACTCCTTATCTCCATGAGCCCTAGGCAGGCACAGCCATACATGCAGGTAAAACACGCATACACATAAAGATAATGAAAAGTTAGACCTTCATAATTTCTCATGGGTTAGTCTTTGTCTGGTACGTGTTCTCCCTCCCTTGTTGACCTAGTATATCACCATCCTTTCAAAGTGGCTTTGCTGACATTAGGCAAAATGGCATCCTGACATTAGGTGGTCTCTGCCATTGCTAGATCTAGCAACCCAGCCAGTATACTACAATCTAATTGAATCTTTTACCCAGAAGAAAAAAAGCATCTGGTGGAAAATATATTTCTTTGAAAACTAATTCAAATCTTCTTTTGAGGCTCGATGCAAATAAAATCTTCAAAATTATGCAAATTTGCAAAAATAGAATGAAAATCTGGGGGACAAAATGGCAGAACTGGAAGACTAGCCAACAGAGAAAGAAATAGAGGCTGATGATTCTTAAGAGCCTGCTCTGTTCACACACTGAAACCCCAAATAGAACAGACTTTATAAATATTATATAAGAAAGAAGCTTCAAGGAAGTCTGTCAGAATTGACAGAAAGCCATAAAATTTTATTTTAAATTTATAATGTTTGTGTGTGCCTTTTTAACTCAAAGCATGCAGTTGACTACAGTCTTGCATTAGCCAACCGCCCATGATAACATCGGATTCTGGAAACATGACTTCTACTCCCCCAATGACTCCCGCCTCTCAGCACTTCTCACAATGGCCAGCGCAGTGGATTCAGCAGTGAGCCTCTGAGGGGACTGCGTTGTAAGGATGCCCTTCCAGAAGCCCAGGGAAGCATGTTTATCTACCTGGCCGAAAACATGACGGGAAGGTGACATCTTAGGAGCACAGAGGTCTCAGCAAGCAACCGGCGCCACTGTGGAAATCAACCAAGCAACGTGCTATTGTCTATAAGCCACCAGGTTGGAATATTTTGTTTTAGTGATCCAAAGGAAATAACACAAGCTAATTATATGTTCAAATTATACAGAACTTTATACTGGGCTAAATTCGGAAATGGTTGTATAAAAAGAAAATATAAGTTCAGATATGGTGATGCAGTACTGGGAATATTGTCTTTGAGTTCAAAGCTCCCCTTACCTATAAAATAAAATTGAGACCAGCCTGGAACACTTGGGATATTTGATACCCTATCTCAATAAATATACCCATACACACATGCACACACACACACACACACACACACACACACACACACGCGCGCGCGCGCACACGCACACGCACACGCACACACACACGGTGGGGGCAAGAAAGACAGAGAGACAGAGAAACAGAAAGAGAAAGGAGAAAGAAGGAAAAAGAAGAGAATGTGTCCTGTCTTGTGATGCTGTAAATTGTTCATAGTGTTATATTTGCCATTTCATTGAAACAAAAATGCTTGCATATGTGTTTTTCTTGATGTTTGGAAAGCATCTAGAATATACAAACTGTAGACTCCACATTTATATTCTCAGTGCCTTACAAAGTACCTGGAATTTAGGAAGAACGTGAACACTATAGATGTTGGGTAAGTTAAATTAACAAATAAAGCAAAACTCTTTCAAGTTCTCAAATCTGTGGGCTTATCTAGATCCATATTAGGAAATAATATGTCAATTTATCTCTACTAGACAAATAACTGTAATTGAAGCATTAGTACAACAATGATTTTTAAATGAGAAAAAAATGGGACTCCATGATCAATTATTTACTAACTGGAGCATGCACACAGCCAGGAACTACGTTTAGAAATTCCTCCATAGTTTGTGTTTAGCAGGTCCAGAGCCAAAGTTTAACAATGAAATACACTCCCAGCCGTCAGAGAGCTTCTGTCTGCACAAACGTTAAGTTGGAATGAGGGTTCCTCTTCCTAGCAAGGATGGGTCTGCTATGCCAAGACTGCAAATCTTTTGTTTCTCCTTTGCCTGACACACTCATTCTGTAGAACATCTTGGAACACACATAATTATTCCTTTGGAGATACTATCCATTTAACAAGTAGTTTACACTGCCTTGTTCTCATGTTGAAAAGGAGAAAAATACAGCAAATGCCGTGTATAAAGCAGTCCTGAGAGACGCCATCAGTTTGAGAAAGCCACGGGCATGCCTTACTGTCCTCCTGGTTATGTCTTGACACCAGTGCTTCTGCACTGTCCGTGAACATCGGGCCTTTCTCCAGCAGATAGCAGCCTCACACTTCCTGTTTCTCAGTATTATTGAGGCAGATCTCTGAGCAACATACAGCCATAACTGACTAAAAGTAGTCACCTTACTGTGTTTATTTTCCTGAAAATGTAAAAATAAAGGCAAGCACAAAGGAAAAGTCTGAACCTATTACTCAGTGTTGATCGGAAAGCTGTTACTATTTTGATATATTCAATACAAAATTTTAGAAAAGGAAATGCAGTAAGCCATTCTGTGTAAAACTGGAAGGCTTTCTGCTTACCTCCCCTGGTCTACATTGTGGCCTTTCCTCTCTAAGCATGGCTTTTGCTAGGAATCTCATGTATAGATTGTAGTATAATAAAAAATTTATCCATGTAAACAAAAACATGATCTTTACTAAGAATGTAATCCATCTGTTATTTTTGCATCTTTCTTTTCGTATTCAAAACCCTGAGTATTTTGAGATCTCCGTATGAGCATGCACAGCATACCTTTTGCTGACTGTATTATATTCTATCAATCTAATATTCTGCAATTTGTTTAGTCACTTGCCTATTGATGAATCGATTTTCCCATCCCATCCCCAGTATAATATATCTTAACAAATGTTCCTTTGAATATAGTTCTTTCAGACTAGAGACTTAAAATATGACCCATTACACATTGTTACCACCTGTCGTCAAGTAGAAGTCTGTGCAGAAAAAGCTCAGTTATGTCCCATAGCTCAAATGTCCTTCTACATTTTACAGCAAGACTCTCTCAAGAGAGGGATCATGCATGAGTTTACGTTGAGGCTCAGCTTTTTAAGTCTGGAATCAGTGGATCCCATGGAGCACGAATTGATTATAACATACATGTAAGTTGCATGTGTGGGTAGATATGGTAAGAGAAGTGATTAGAGGCTGACCTAATGAATGTATTACCAGCAGGATGGCTTCATGATATGATAATTGTGGGAGAAAAGGTAAAACTGAGGTAGGAAACAATCACTGCCGTGCTATGTCTTGTCCTGGCCCCTCCAGATTCCTTTTCCTGCTTCCTGTCCCTGCCATGCCCCTCCCTCACCAAAATGTTGTACCTGACCTCAAGGAGTCAGGCAACGGCAGCTAAGCCTTCTGAAAGTGTGAGCTAAAATAAGTTTCCCCCCTCTTAATTTGTTTTACCTGGTGATTTGTCACACAGGGCACAGGAGTTGTTACTTTGCTGTAGACGCTACAGTACTTTCCAGAGTGTTCATTTCAATGCAGTTATTCATGGTCTCTTATTTTATCTTGTTTTTTCTCGTTTGGAGGTATCTGGTCATTATAGTCTGATTGAGATCCTCAGACTCTAAGACACTAATTTAAAGTGTACGAACTGATGGTGTTCTGGGGACCCAGAACGAGTAAAGGAAGGGAAATGAGTAAGAAGCATCCCTCGCTCTCCAGTTGCTAACTGGAACACAGCTGAGCTGCTGCGGCACACCCCTGCTGACACAGCGCACACAGTTCCATGTCTTCCTTCCATGACGGACTGCTCCCCAAATCATCAGCTACAATAGACCCTTCCTTCCTTAAGCTGAATTTTGTTGCAGCGACAGCAACAAAATAACAAATACATGGTCTTCTGCTAAATCGGGGCCAACAGATGGTTTTTCAGATTCATTTTAAAATCTCATTTAAGTGGTTTTAAAACATTTACGTGGGGCGGGATGGAGGCTCTGACTGAACGTATAAAGAGCAGATGACGTCCAGAGAGGATGTGTATCACTGGCATAGGCAAGGAGGTGCAAGGCTTCGTCAGCGTCGCGAAGGCTCAGAAGGATAGCAGGACCCCCTCTGGTCCAAACACATGCTGACAATGTGCAGAGTTTACGAATGATTGGCCGGTGGGAGCCAAGCCTGGAAACCACAACATCCTCCTCCCGGTCAGATCGCAGCTGTTGGGTTAGACTCACGGCTTAAGCCCAGACAGACCACACCAGGCCAATACAGTTCCACGTGGGGTTTATTGTGGGGGAAGAGGGCAAAGGTGGGGACAAAAACGAAGGGAAAACAGAGAGGGGGGGAGGGAGAGAGGGGGAGGGAGGGAGGAAGGGAGGGAGGGAGAGGGGAGAGGAGAGAGGAGGGAGGGAGGGTCTGCTTTTTATGTGTGTTGTGACAAAGCCTTTCACAGGTAAAAGTAGGAGGTGAGCCAAGTGGATTCTGGGAATGTATGGTGGTTGCCATGGCAACAGATGCTCAGGTCCCGGTCACCTATGTGTGATATCACTGGGTTCAGAGACGACAGTCCACGCCGGTTCCTGATACCAATAGCAGACATCCGAGGCTGCTCCCATACAGACCACCTATGTTGTACTCAGAAGGTCTAGGTTCCCCATAGTACACATACTCTAGTAGTGAACACAGCCGACCCAACCCGAAGTTTTCTGTACTTGTATCTGTCCTGTCTTCGTTCCCTCGCCACACCTAGTCAGGCCTCCAGGACCAAGTAGCACAGTCTGTGGCACTTTTTACACTAGTACTAGCTTAGGCCCAAAGATAAAGATAGATACTTTGAGCATCTTTACTGCATCCCTGAATGGGAAGGCCCCCCTGCTCTGGCATATTGTAACTTGTTGTGTTCCCCTATCTATAAACTCTGAGGTTTGTTCATCTCCGCACTCTTTGCCAGCTCATGTTTCCTGCTCATACAACCCAACATTCTGCCTCAGTCGGTTCCCTGCTCACTGATCTGGTACAGTACTCAGTGCCCCAGTAGGTTCTCGGTGCATCGCCGTGGTACTCAGTGTCACAGTAGGTTCTCGGTGCATCGCCATGGTACTCAGTGCCCCAGTAGGTTCTCGGTGCATCGCCGTGGTACTCATCGTCTTTGCAGACTCCTGGCGCATTGCTCTGGTATTCATTCTACACAACACTCTCTTCTGTTCGCTTCTGTGTGACAAGTTCTGAGTGCTTCGTCTACCCTACAGTCAGTGTGGTCTCACTTCTGGGGAGGGCAGTGCTCCTCTTTTGCCTGACTCAAAGCCTCCAAAAGGAAAGCTGCTCTTTTGCCATCGCTTCCTCGTTGCAGGGACTACGGTTACCTCGTGTCTTTCATCTGCCCGGCTGTTTGTTTATAATGAGAAGGTCAGTTCACTCCCAGCTTTATTATGCCAGAAACAAGTCCTTACATAAAATCCACTTCAGAAGCATAGAGTAGCATAGGAAGCATGCAGATAATATTGGTATGGGCTCTGTGCAATGTAGATATTTCACATTTGTGAAATGTTACACATGCACTGGTGCGCGCGCACACACACACACACACACACACACAGCACGCACGCACACACACACGCACGCACACACACACACACGCACGCACACACACACACACACACGCACAGGTGCGCAAACACACACGCACACACACACACACAC
>JADRCD010218460.1:0-29419 GCA_019843815.1 Montemys delectorum | reverse complement strand
TCTCTCTCTCTCTCTCTCTCTCTCTCTCTCTCTCTCTCTCTCTCTCTCTCTCTCTCTCTCCCATACACACAAGCTAAATGAGATATTACTAGCTAGACTGCTGGGAACATTTTACTTACCACATCTATTTATCTAGTCTCAAAATGATTGACATCTCTTTATTTTAATAAGTTGTCACATTTCCATATCAATAGCATACTCTAATATGAGCTGGAATCTCTCTAGATCCCTGTACCTTCAAACAATGTCTATAGAGAAACAGAAGATCTTCAAGTTTAACAATGCTGAAAACTAGTACCATTTGGTGGGGCAGTCATTCCCTACTTTTAAAGCATAAAATAAATTTAGCTTCTGAATTACACAGTCCCTTATAAATAATCCCAAACATGTACGAGAAGCAGAGATAAAAGTCACATTCTGAAATGCTATTGCCTGTGACATAATCAACAACACTGGTTTTCATGGAAACAGAATCCTGTACTTTTCAATATAGAGTATTAAATATAATTTGTCTGAATTCAATGAAAAAGTAATAAACAGAAGTGGAATCTGTGAGATCACTTAACCTTCACGTAAATGTTTCTCCCTTCCGTGAGATGTTTCCCAACCAAAGGCCCCTCTAAAATTAAGGAAAGCTGCTGAATAAAACATTGCAAGTAGGGAGTCATTATCTCTGATTAAATGCACAATGCGATTTTAGTCAGTGCCAGCCAATTACCTGCAGAGACATATAAATGCATTAGCAAGACCATTCTTCCCATTTGCATTAATATCCTGTAGCCATAATTTCCAATACCACTTAGCATTTGTTTTCTAAGTAGATATACACAAGGCTTGCGGCACCAGGGCAAAGTCTTCATTTCCACATTCTTTATTTGTCCTTACCTCTGATTTTTGCTGCCTAGTGATTTGCTGCACAAGGCCGCACCAAGTCTTGTGGGCAAGCCTCACTGTTTGCTTTAGATTTGGAAGCGGGATCAGCTCTGCTATAATACAACTTGTGTGGCAGTACTGGGTCTCACACTGAGAAAGACCTCCCACTTGGGTTAGTGTTCAAATATTGCTGTCTTGAAATTCTCGTATTTTTAAACCAAGAGCATCTTGTTTTCATTTTGCTTTGGGCCCCTTAAAAACTACAGGACCTCGATTGGTTGGGGGATGTTTGGACATAGCAGTTCTCCATCACTCTTTCCTCCATCAGAACACAGTTCTAACACCTTCAGGAATTCAACATTACCAAGGTCAGCCGACGCTCCTCCCTGTTTATGTCATTTGAGATCGCAGCAATCCTTACTGTGGAAATTCAACCACTTAACCAGAGCACATCTGTGTCCAGCATTCTATATCATGGGTTTTGAGACCAAATATGTTCCAACCTCAATCTGCAGATGCATTTCAGACAATTATGCTTCTATAATATATTTAGGGATGTTTTCTTTTTTAGGAAATAAACAGGCTGACCAGTCGCCACGTGTTCTTTATTAAGCGGCCTTCTCTTGAACTTCAAATCTCCTTCCTCAGGAGCTCAAAATTCTTCCTCCAGAGCAAGCAATGAGATCCCCTAGAAAAACAAAATAGAACCCTGACCCCAAGTTCCTGTCCAGTTAATTTATGGTAGAATTCCTTGAAAAAGCTTTGCATTCTTACTGCCCTGGCTGCAGAGTGCTGGTGGCTTCCCGCTCGCTCTTCCTAATCTCTTGGCGCAGCGATATCCATCTGTCAGTGCAAATCTTACATCACACATGGAACCAATTTCTACTCTAACCCCCCACCACCACTCCAGTTTTAAATAATTAAAGTAGGTTCTTTTTCCTTGGCTGCCTCTTGCCTGACACAGGCAACCATTTCAGCGGCAATTCGCTTTGCACATACTGTTTACATGATTTAAAACCCGCGTCTTTTCTGTGTCTCAGCATAGCAAGCTATCTGTCAATTGTCCTTATACCTCTGTCACTTTAAAATACCTTAATGTTTACTAATGTATTATTCACAGCATAAGATTAAGATCGTTCCTTCTGGAACTCCTAGCACATTGCTACATAGTAGAAGGCAGAATCTTTTCCAAATTTCCCAGGGGAAAGTGTGGTTTGGGTCTGCACACGTCCGTCCTTTCTGTGAGAATTGTTTTTCTTTCTCTGGTTTCTCTGCCCTCCTCATCCTGTCTGCTTTTTCTTCCAAATACTTCTCCATTTTTCTGGTTCTCTGGTTTCACACTTCATTTTCCCAGTAAGAGGCAAACAGTCTTTTTCATGGTCTCTGTGCATATGAATGTGTTTGGCGTGCACACACATAGATTTCCATTTCTGTGAAACTTGCAAAGTGTGTTTATGGTTTTCTATGTCTTTGTCTCTTTTTATGCTATGGAACTTTTCTGATCAGAGCACTTGCTGGTAAAATCATCCAGCTTACAATTGGAGAAGTGTAAGTTCTAGTTATTATTTACAGTAAGTATCAGCTCTAGTTACTATTTGTAGTAAGTGTGAGTTCTAGTTACTATTTATAGTGTCAGTTCTAGTTACTATTTTAGTGTGAGTTCTAGTTACTATTTACAGTGATAGTTCTAGTTACTATTTATAGTGTCATTTCTAGTCCTATTTATAGTGTTAGTTCTACTTATTGTTTATAATGTCAGTTCTAGTTATTGTTTATAGTAAGTGTAAGTTCTAGTTACGATTTATAGCATCACTTCATGTTACTTTTCATACTAAGTGTCAGTTCTAGTTACTCTATATAGTAAGTATCGGTTCTAGTTACTATTGACAGAAAGTGTGAGTTCTACTTACTCTTATGCTGTCAGTTCTACTTAATGTTTATAGTAAGAGTAAGTTCTACTTACTATTTACACTAAGTGTCAATTTAGTTACTATTTATAGTAAGTGTGCTTTCTAGGTACTATTTATAGTAAGCATAGTTTTATTTACTATTTATAGTAAGTGTTACTTCTCTTCACTATTTATAATAAATGTAATTTCTAGTTACTATTTGTAGTAAGTGGAAGTTCCATTTACTATTATAGTAAGAGTAAGCTCTACTTACTATTTATACTAAGTGTCAGTTTAGTTACTATTTATAGTAAGTGTGCTTTCTAGTTATTATTTATAGTAAGCATAGTTTTATTTACTATTTATAGTGTCACTTCTCACTATTTATAATAAATGTAAATTCTAGCTACTATTTATAGTAAGTGTAAATTCTATTTACTATTTATAGTAAGAGTAAGTTCTAATTACCATTTATAGTAAGTATAAGTTGTAGTTACTATTTGTAGTGTCAGTTCTAGTTATTCTATATAGTATCAGTTCTAGTAACTATGGTGTCAGTTCTAGTTACTATTTGTAGTAATTCTAAATTCTAGTTACTGTTATAGTAGGTGATTGTTCTAGTTAACATTTACAGTGTCAGTTCTAGTTACTATTTATAGTATCTGTGCTAGTTAGTTACTCTTCATAGTATGTGAGCTCTAGTTACTATTTATAGTAAGTGATAGTTCTAGTTACTATTTATAGAAAGTATAAGTACTGGCTACTATTTTTTCACTTTCTACTTTTATTTAACAACTCATGGTTCTATAGAAGTGATTTTTATGAAGATTTTCAGATTTTCATTGCTGTTACACTAGTTCTGATTTCATTCGAATATGAACTTCCAGGGTTTTCTTCAGACACAAACTCTGCACAAAGGTTACCCTGTGTAGTTTTACATCTATATCCCAGAAGCCATCTAAGCACCTTGCTAGCAGTCTCCATTTTTCTCATTAATATTTATTACCAAATTACTTGAGTGGCAATTTAAACTTTCTCCAATGGTATAACATAATGACCCTTCTCACAACCCCTTTAGCAGTTACTATTACCAATAACTTTTAATTGGTACCAATCAGGAGTGGAAATGTTATCTCAGTATTTAAACATGCATTTCTGTAACTACTAATGACACTGACCTTTCTATTCGAAGGACCTGTTACATTTCCTCTCTCATAAATGCTCTGGGCCACATTCCTCATTCCTTGGTTCATGGGGTAGCTATGGACACTGGATGTATTTGGCACATAGGCACTTTCTCTGTTAACTTACATCCACAAAGCGTCTACTACTAGCTTCGTGAATGAACAATACACAAGCTGTGCTCTTCAGCTCACGTTCCAGAGGCGAGAGTCAGGAATGCACTGAACTTCAGCACATCAAGAACACTGGGAAATATCGAGACATAGAAATGAAGAAAATGGCATGGGTGGAGGATCTCAACCGAGCTGCTCAGACAGCCTTATAGAACAAAACCATTGACAACAGTTCCAGATGCTGTGAAGGTAAAAGTCATGGCATAATGAACAGTACGCACACAAAGGAGGAGCAAACAATGAGGTGTGTGTGAAGAACAGCATGGAATTCAACAGGAAGCAGCAAGAACACTGGGAGGTAGGAGAGAGCCAGTAGGTGGGCAGGATGAGTCTTGGAGAGAACTGGCAAAAACAAAAGTATGTCTAAGACTGTTAGGATGAAAGCCCTTGGTTTCCATGCCAGATTTAAGAATAATAGCAGCAACTGTGACAATAGTAAAAAGGTACACACTGATCCAGTGTTGAAAGTGGGAGTGAAAGTGGGAGTGACATGACAGGGAAGGGATGAGGTCAGGCCCCAGGCTGTCGAGGTCACAGTAAAAATGATCAGATTTTATCATATGTAAGACAGATATGGAGATGAGTGTGACAGTTTGTATATGCTTGGCCCAGGGAGTGGCACTATTAGAAGGTGTGGCCCTTGCTGGAGTAGGTGTGTTACTTTGGGTGTGGGCTTTAAACCCTTATCCTAGCTGCCTAGAAGCCAGTATTCTGCCAGCAGCCTTCAGATGAAGATGTAGAACTTTCAGCTCCTCCTGCACCATGCCTGCCTGTATGCTGCCATGTTCCCTCCTTGATGACAATGGACTGAACCTCTGAACCTGTAAGCCAGCCCCAATTACATGTTGTCCTTATAAGAGTTGCCTTGATCATGGTGTTTGTTGATAGCAGTAAAATCCTAAGTAAAACAATGAGTTACGAAGCTTTTTGTATTTACATCGACTGTGTGGGTAGCACGTGGAGGACACCGAGCAACAAGTGAGATGTGAATTGAAGAGTTTGATAAGAAATACATGGCTCATTGTGATACCCAAGCAGCAGGATCCTGGCAGCCAGACTGCATCCTCACTACACACAAGGGCGTGGGTTTGAGCCCTAGTACCACAAAAAGAAAATAGAAAGAAAAGATCTGGTAGATACGTGTTGATACAGGGTTGACCAAGATACCACTTGGTTAAGCAGAAACTAGAACTTGGAACAGGGTAAAAGCAACTTTCCTGAATTGGACACAGAGGGCGAGATTTTTACAGCAGTCAGGGTACATCTTGGGTTTGGAACGTAGACAAAAGTCTGTGCGAGTGACCAAACTCCCGTGGGGTAGGAAAGATCGACATCAAAAGTCTTCTCAAACTCTGAGGTTTGGTGCCTGTAGGAAGGTGCCAGCTGGCAGTAGGAAGAGTTTAATCTGTCGGTCCAGGGAACAGCAAAGGTGGAAGCATTTAGTTGGAATCATCGAAGCATGAAAAACATGCCATGGGCTTACAGAGAGCACCTGGAGACACAGCGGCTGCTGAGAATGAGTTCTTGGGCTCCCTAAGCTAGAGACATGGATCTGGCTGAGAAAGCCAGTCAGTAAAGTAAGAAAGATAGCAGAAGAGGGCCACGCAAAGAATCCAAATCCTCAGAATATTCCAAGTGTGAAGGTACAGTGAGTTGCAATAATTGCA
Source organism: Montemys delectorum (assembly GCA_019843815.1). NCBI lineage: Eukaryota > Metazoa > Chordata > Mammalia > Rodentia > Muridae > Montemys > Montemys delectorum. Next base: position 23,635 of record JADRCD010218460.1, on the reverse strand, counting down.
ATATTGATTTAAGATATACCTTTAGGGTGGATTTATAATATTCTAAAATACTCATTTTACCATAATCAGAATTTTTAACTTCATGATTTTTGAGTTCCCTTGTCTGAATGAGTTCCCTCCTAAGCAACGACACACAAATATGTGGCGTCTCTTCTTGTACGGTTATTTTATTTTCATAAGTTAAATCTTCACAGCTCTTGCCTGGGGGGTCCAGCTTCATCTCTTTTAGATGGCAAGCCTGTTATGCCAGCACCAGTAGCAGAGTCTCAAGCAATAGCAGGAGTTGTGGTACAGTGCCTCGAAGTTCAATACCGTCAAAGAATCAGCAAGTAAGTGCCCCTCAACAAGAACACCGCAAAAAAGGTCGTGTTCTGATCGGCTGACACATTTGTTGTGAGAGAAGAGGTTCATGAGACCTCAAGCTGTGTTTCCCTGAGGATGAAAAATGCAGTAGCTGCTAATTTCATGTACGCCCCAAGTTCACAAACCATCCCTAATCTCACATACGCCCCAACTTCACAAACCACCCCTAATCTCACATACGCCCCGACTTTACAAACCATCCCTAATGCGGACAATAATAATTGACCCTGTGTCAGGAAGGTGAACACTCTAGGAGCTTTTTATAGATATATCCACACAGAGTAGATAAAAGGTGCTTAATTACTCCCTCAGACAAACACACATCAACTTGTTACCAAGTTGGTGCTTTCATTGCAGGGGCCAGTGTTCTTGTTATATGCGTCTCCTCCTGCTTCCCCCAGCATGAGCATGGAAGCACCTGTATTCTCAACAGTCACTTGTGAATTGAACTGAATTCCTAGTCCTTGATATAAACACAAATCAATGATGGGATAACCAAACTAGATTCAGGGTTACTTTCAAAAGGAGTTTGAAATAAGAGGTTAACTATAAAGTGTGGTGGGCATGTTGGGACCAGATGTGCTTCTGTGTCCTCTGTAAGATCCGGGTCCAGTGGGGAGTGAATGCTGGAGGTGAGGGGAGGGTAGTGTTATAGCCCTTTTAGACGACACTCAATGAAGCAGCTCTCTTAGGTGATTTTCAGTGAAACATCTAGTGTGCGTACACTTTACTCAGGGTACTCGAGAACTACATATGAACCCTGAAGAGTGGGAGGGGCTTCTCAGGGTGAATGTAAAATCACTGGTTAGAGTTTGAAGTAATGTGAATATCTTATTTGGATGGAGAGGCAATCCAGGAATCCCATATACTTGCTAGGTGGGTTCTTTCCTGGAAAGAGGAAGTTGAATTTGTAGATTTGCCAAGGACTACATGAACTTTCTCAGGTAGAATATTGGTGGTCAGGCTCCTCAGACAAGGTCAGAGAAAGGGGATTCCTGCTGGAAAAAGGTAGTCCTCCATTCTGCATGGAGCTGAGGACTTACCCTGACATGGTAGACTTTAACCTTAAATAGCAGGGTTTTCCCCCATCCTCCCAACCCATCTCCATTTCTTTGTTGTAGGGATAATTTCTTATAGACTGTGTAGAAGCATCACCAGCCAAATAAATATTATGGCCAATAATCTGAGGCAGGATAAGAAGGTGGAACATCTGGTAGAGAGAAAGGAACTCTGGGAGATACTCAGGCTCAGAAAGATTCATCACTCAGACCCTGAGGAAGTCAGACATGTGAAACTGGGAAGAGGTTGCCAGCCATGTGGCAGGCGAAGAATAATATAAACAGGTTAAATAAGGTAAGAGCTAGTTGGGGGACAAGCCTACTTTAAGACCTAGGCATTTACTACAAAATCATAAGCCTCCAAGATATTTCTCAGGAACTGGGGTATGGGTGGAAAAGCCTGTGGTTAGTTTGTATCATCAACCAACCCACAGAAGCACTCTATACCAGGACCCCACAGCCAACACAGCTGCCTGTGATCCAGAGTAGGTAACAGCAACCAAAGAACAGAGCACTCACCAAAGACAAGCTAGATATCTATTCCAAGAATACCTCAAACATCACAATTCCAGATTCCTACATGCCAGCTCAAAAACACAAACATGAACATCCAAGGCAATATGCCTCCTCTCGAAGCTAGAAATCTTACTGGGATAGGATGCAAGGGTCCTACTGCAAGAAATGTAATTTAGCAGAAACACAAGATAAGGACTTCAAAACAGCAATTATGAATATGTTCAAGGACCTTAATAAAGATATGAATAAATGCCTTAACGAAGACCATGAAAAGACTAACAGTTGAAAGACATAAAGAAGAAAATATTCAAGACATGAAAGTAGAAATCAAACCACTAAAGAAAATCCAAACTGGATAATACTGGAAATAGAACACTTCTATCAAACATGAACCTCAGAAGTAAGCCTCACCAGCAGACTACAAGACATGAAAGAGAATTTCAGGTATCATGAAGCCTCACCAGCAGATTACAAGACATGAAAGAGAATTTCAGGTATTATGAAGACAAGGTAGAAGAAATGGATAGCTCAGTCAAAGAAAATATTAAACCTAGAAAAAAAAACTCTGGCACAAGATATCCAGGAAACCTGAGACTTTCTGAAAAATAGCAAACGTAGGAAGAGTAGCAGCAGCAACAGCAGCAGCAATACTAATCAGAAGAGTTAGGGAGGCCATTACATACTCATAAAAGCAAAAGTCCACCAAGACAATTTTAATTCTAAACATTAAACATTTATGCACCAAACACAAAGGCACCAGAGTTCAATTACAAACACTACTACAACTAAAACTCACAAAATGATTTTTATCTTCATACAGTGTTAGTGGATGACTTCAATACCCAACTCTCACCAACAAGTAGGTTATCCAAAAACAGAGAAACCATCCACAGAACATTCCACTTAATCTCTAAGGAGTATATCTTCATCTCTTATGTTGAGTTCTTTGATCCACTTCGACTTAAGCTTTGTGCAGAGTGATAAATATGGATCTGTCTGCATCCCTCTACATGCAGACATCCAGTTAGACTAACACTATTTGTTGAAGATGCCTTCTTTTTTCCATTGTATACGTTTGTCTTCTTTGTCAAAAATCAAGTGTCCAGGGGTGTGCGGGAATTTTTCTGCATCTTTGATTTGATTCCATTGGACAACCTGTCCAATACATCAGCACCATCCAGTTTTTATCACTGTTGCTCTGCAGTACAACCTGAGGGATGGAGATTCCTCCCTAAGTTCTTTTACTGTCCAGGATTGTTTTGGCGACCCTGGATTTTTTTATTTTTCCATATGAAGTTGAGAATTGCTCATTCAATGTTTATAAAGGAATATTTTGTAATTCTGATGGAGAGTGCATTGAATCTGTGAACTCCTTTTGGTAAGATGGCCACTTTCGCTATGGTAATCCTAACAATCCATGAGCATGGGAGGTATTGCCATCTTCTTATATCTTCTTTATTTCTTCGGAGACGCGAAGTTCTTATTATACAGGTCTTTCACTTCATTGGTTAGAATTTGTCTTAGTTAGGGTTTCTATTCCTGCACAAACATCATGACCAAGAAGCAAGTTGGTGAGGAAAGGGTTTATTCAGCTTGCACTTCCACATTGCTGTTCATCAACAAAGGAAGTCAGGACTGGAACTCAAGCAGGACAGGAACTTGGAGGCAGGAGCTGATGCAGAGGTGGGGCAGGGGGTGCTGGTTACTGGCTTGCTTCCCCTGGCTTGCTCAGCTTGTTTTCTTATAGAACCCAGGACTACCAGCCAAAGGATGGCACCACCCACAATGGGCCCTCCCACCCTTGATCACTAATTGAGAAAATGCCTTACAGCTGGATCTCCTGGATGCCATTTCCTCAAGGGAGGCTCCTTTCTCTGTGCTAACTAACTCCAGCTTGTGTCAAGTTGACACACAAAACCAGCCAATACAAAGTTACACCAACATATTTTATATTTTTGTGGCTATTGTGATTGGTGGGTTTTCCCTAATTTCTTTCTCAGCCCATTTATCATTTGTGTAAAGAAGGCAACAGATTTCTTTAAGGTAACTTTATGTCCAGCAACTTTGCTGAAGTTGTTTATCAACTGTAGGAGTTCTCTGGTGGAATACATTGCTTACATATACCATCATATTATCTGAGAAGAGAGATACTTTGACTTCTTCCTTTTCAATTTGTATCCTCTTGATCTCCTTTTGTTGTCTTATTGCTCCAGCTAGAACTTCAACACTGCATTGAATAGATAGGGAGAGAATGGGCAGCTTTGTCGTGTCCCTGATTTTTGTGGAATTGTTTAAGTTTCTCTTCTTTTAATTTGATGTTGGCCATTGTCTTGTTGCATATTGCTCTTATTATGTTTTGGAATGTGCCTTGTATCCCTGATCTCTCCAAGACTTTTAACAAGAAGAGTGTTGGATTTTGTAAAAGTCGTTTTCAACGTCTAATGAGATGATCCTGTGATTATTTTCTTTTGGTTTGTTTAACATGGTGGATTGTGTTAATGGATTTTTATATCTAGAACCATCCTGCATCCCTGGACAAAGCCTGCTTAATCATGGTGAATGACGTTTTTGATGTGTTCTTGGACTCTGCTTGCAAGAATTTCCTTGGATAGCTTTGCATCTATGTTCATAAGCAAAATTTTCTGAAATTCTCTTTCTTTGTTGAGTCTTTATGTGGTTTAGGTATCAGGATAATTCTGGCCTCATAGAATGAATTTAGCAGTGTTCCTTCTGTTTCTATTTTGGAAAATAGTTTGAGGAGTGTTGGTATTAACTCCTCTTTGAAAGTCTGTTAGAATTCTGCACTAAAACCATCTAGCCCTGGGGTTTCTTTTGTTCCTGTTGGTTTTGTTTTTTGTTTGTTTGGTTGATTGGTTTGGTTTTTGGCTTGGGCTTTGTTTTTGATTTTTTGGGGTTTTTATTTGGGTTGGGAGACTTTTAATGACTGCTTCTATTTCTTTAAGGGTTATTGGTCTGTTTAGATAGTTTACATGGTCTTGATATAACTTTGATAAGAGGTATCTGTCCAGAAAATCATCCACTTCATTTAGATTTTCCAATTTTGTAGAGCTTTTGAAATAAAACCTAATGATTTTAATTTTTTTCTTATGTCTCCATTTTCATTTCTGATTTAGTTTGTTTGGAAACAACAAAAAACAAAAGGGGATTGCTTGGAAACCCGTTTTCTAGACCTTTACACTGAGGTACTGCCTGTCTTTGTTGCTGAAATGTGTTTCTTGTATGCAGCAGAATGAAGGATCCTGTTTACTCATTCAGGCTGTTACCTGTAGATTTTCATTGATTGAGACCATTGATTTGAGAGATATTAATGGCCAATGATTGTTAGTTCCTGATATTTTTATGTTGGTGGTGGTAGTGTGTGTGTGTGTGTGTGTGTGTGTGTGTGTTTCTCTTCTTCTGGTTTTGCTGTTAGATGATTGATTTCTTGTGTTTTCTTGAGTGTAGTTTCCCTCCTTGTGTTGGAGTTTTCCTTCTAGTGTCCTCTGTGGGGCTGGATTAGGAGGAAGATATATTAATTTTGTTTGTCGTGGAATATTGTGGTTTCTTCACCTATGGACATAAAAAGTTTTACTGCATATAGGAGTCTGGGCTAACATTTGTGGTCTCTTCGGATCTTTCCAGGATCTTCTGGCTTTTAGAATCTTTGGTAAAAAGTCAGGTGCAAATCTGATAAGTCTGCCTTTATATGTTATTTGGACTTTTTCCCTTGTAGCTGTCAATATTCTTTCTTTATTCTGTACATTTAGTGTTTTGATTATTATGTGTCAAGGAGATTTTTTTCTGGTCCAATCTATTTGATGTTCTGTAAGCTTCTTGTACATTTATGGCTATCTCTTTCTTTAGGTTAGGAAAGTTTTCTTCTATGATTTTTTGATGATGTTTTCTGGCCTTTTGAAGTGGGAATCTTTGCCCTCTTCTATTCCAGTTATTCTTAGGTTTGGTCTTTTCATTGTGTCCTAAATTTCCTAAATGTTTGGTATTAGAAATATTTTAGATTTGGCATTTTCTTTGACTGATATATCAATTTGTTCTATTGTAATAATCTTCCACACCTGAGATTCTCTATTCCATCTCTTATATTCTGTTGGTGATGCTTGTGTCTGTAGTTCCTGTTTTCTTTCCTAGGTTTTCCATCTCCAGGATTGCCTCTGTTTGTGTTGTCTTTATTGCTTCTGTTTACATTTTTAGGTCTTGAACAGTTTTATTCATTTCCCTCACCTGTTTGACTGTGTTTTCCTCTAGATATTAAGGGATTTATTTGTTTCCTCATTAGGGGCTTCTACTTGTTTGATTGTATTTTCCTGTATTTCTTTAAAGGATTTATTTCTTTCCTCTTTAAAGGTCTCTATCATCTTCATAAGATGAGATTTAAGGTCTTGCTCCTCAGATGTGTTAGGAAATCCAGGGCTTGTTGTAGTAGGAGAGCTGGATCTGATGGTGCCATACTGCACTGGCTTTTGTTGATTTTGTTCTTGTACTTTTCTTTAACCATCTGGTTACCTCTGGTGTTGGCTGGCCTGGTAGGCCCTGGGAGTATCAAGCCTATGGGACTGTTGTCTTGGAAAGCAGTAGGCAGAGCTGTGGGCTGGTCAGAGGTGCTGATCTGTGATTGCAGGAATGTTGTGGACCAGAAGAAGTATGGAGCTCCGAACCCATGAGTTTTATTGGGATTACTTCCAGAGTAGAAATGATACAAAAAGCTGCATCACTAAGGTGCCCCAACACGGGTAACAGCTCACAAAAGCTGGGAATCTGGAGCCCACTGCAAGCTGCTGCTCAACAGGTTGGAGAAGGCTTTTCTAGGTGACTCACTTGCTTTAAACCTCTTCCAGACAGATAATCTGATCTCAGCCTTCTTAGCTTGTCTGAGACTGGGTTTTCGTAGTATCTCTGTTTGTTTAGACTCAGGGACTTTCAGCTTTTATTTCTCACTCCCGAAAGGAAGGTCCTAGTGAGTCTGGTCAGTTTCAGGGACTTCTTGAAGCTATTTTGAGTTGCTCGCCTTCCTATTTAAGGAACTTCCCTGCAGAATGGAACATTTTGATCCCCCAGGAAACCATTACACAACAGAAAGTGTCAAATTAACAAGGGAATTATGGAAAATCTAGAGGCACATATTCAGGAAGTTACTTAAATAGTAGAAAAAAATATATATTTCAGGGAAGAATTTCTACCCACTTTGAAATGACTAAAGCATTTTCCTCCCAAACTATACAGGGTAGCACTTTCTAAAACTTTAATGGTACACTTTAAGACCATATAAACTCTGCAATGGTGTGGAGTCCATTTGTATATGGACACAAACTTCCTATTTTTCCTCTTCCTCTATCTTCTCCCCTTCTTCTCCTCTACCTCCTTCTTCTCTTCCCCCTCTTTTCTCCTCTTCCTCCTTGTCTTCCCCCTCTTTTCCCTTCTTCCTCCTTGTCTTCCCCTTCTTTTCCCCTTCTTCCTCCTTGTCTTCCCCCTCTTTTCCCCTCTTCCTCCTCGTCTTCCCCCTCTTTTCCCCCTCTTCCTCCTTGTCTTCCCTCTCTTTTCCCCTCTTCCTCCTTGTCTTCCCCCTCTTTTCCCCTCTTCCTCCTTCTCTTCCCCCTCTTTTCCCCTCTTCCTCCTTTTCTTCCTCTTGACCTCATCCTTTTCCTTCTTCTTTGGAGGCCTCTGTGTAACTTTTAAATTTAATTTTTAATTTATTATTTGTGGATATCATATAATATATTTCTTATTCTTTCTCTTCTCCCAAATTCTCAAAGATCCTCTTCCTCCTTTGTAACCCACCTTCATGTTCCTTTTCTCTCTTTAAAAGAGAAAAAGAAAGAAGAAAGTTATTTAAAAGTCACTAAAAATCATTGAATCTGATCAGTTTTGACCATCTATTCCTGGGTGTTGGGCTGCCTGGAAAGTGCTTGTTAGACCCAAGGTCACTCCACTGAAGAAATCAGATTTCCCCTCACCTGGCCAAGAAGTTATTCATGGAACTTTGCGACCACTTTCCCTCCTTCACACAAGGATTTAAACTCTCTATTTCTAGTGAGTTGTTTTACGGAGCTGGGGAGACAGTTCAATGGGTGAAATACATGCTGCATAAGCATGAGACTCTGAATTGGGTCCCCAGTTCCCATGTAAAATCATGGTCATGTGTATCCTTAAAGTCAAGTGTTGGAAGGCAGAGATAGGCAGGTCCTGGGGACTCACTGTTCAGCCAGACTAGCATACACAAATGAAAAAAGTCCCAAGTGTAAGTCTGCTGCGATGTCACTCTTATTAAAAAATAATTTCCCAACCTTGTGCATCCCCCACACAGCCTTCTGTCCTCTCTACAAAGATCTTAAATTAACAATGTAACAAATCAATAATGTTAACAAAGTAAATTCCCGCAGCCCGCCCTCTCAGTGAGTCCTCCTTGAGTAGTAATGCAGAGAGAGTCCTGAGACTCAGACCATTAGGCAATCATTTAGCTGTAGATCTCTAGTGGCCTGCTCCCTCTTTACTACAATACATCACAGGTCTGCTCCGCACCTCAAGGGTTCCTGGAATGTGTGATCACCAGGCTCTTTCAACCATGCTGGTTATAAACCACCCATGGGTGGGGTTTGCTTCCTAGGTTCAGTTTGCTTTGGGAACTAGAGCTGGGAAAGGGGTGTGGTTAGTTCATCTCAATAAGGGGAAGGGGATCTGAGTTCCCCTGAAGGTCACAGCAGCCAGAATAAATAGGTGAATCACGTGTTTCTTTGGCATTTTGTGCCTACAATGTTGTTTACAGTTCGGCCTACAGATTCTATATAGAAGGTAATGCCCCAGATTCTATGTGGGAGGCAATGCCCCAGGGCAATCAGGGAGGACTTGGTTACAGTCAAGGCCACACAAACACTATGCCAATTTAAACAGCGATCACCATCCACGAGAGGCTCTTCTCTCCTTTATACTAATTCCAGAGAGGAGGTGCCAAAGCCCCGGAGACTGTGACCTATGGGTGTAACAGGCAAATAAAGATTTCCAACAAGGCAGAGAAGGCGCAGACAAATTACTCTGTTTTTTTTTTTTTTTTTTTTTTTTTATTGTTTTTGTAGGGCAAAGTGTGTCACCTCTTCATGGAAATGCCCTGATTCCATTTCAGTGGCTCTCCAAAGCTGCCCTTTCTGGCCTCCAGGCTAATCATCTTTAAGCAAAGTGGTCTGGGTCGGATACTAATTCAAGACTGGACTTTCCCTGCAACCAGCAATTAGACAGAGGAAAGGAAGCACACTTTTGGCAGGTAACAGAAATGGATTCCTGCCCACTCCCAATATGAGATCGAAAAAGCCTAAAGCATTCATCTCTCCCAATTCCTCTCCTTCTTTGCCTTAATTGAGCTTTTATCTTATAGGCAAACAGTTTAGCAGTGAAATCAAATCACTAAAAGTGAGTCTGGAGAGGCTACCTCGGGCATAGCGATCTCCTTATCCATTATCCACTTAAAGCACACTTTTCTATTTTGGGCTGCATTTCCATTTCTCCCGTCTTCCCATCAGGCTTCTACTTGACTGCAGCAGCAGCCTCTGGGACTTGGGGGCTTGGCTGCAGTCTCCCGGATCTCTGTACTCTGCAGCTTCTGGATATTGCTCCTCTCCGTGGTTCTCGGTGAAATGGAAGCAGAGCAGACGGCGTTCATTCGAAACAGACCCCCTTGACCAGCAGGCAGTTCAAAAGGGAATGTTTACCAATAAAACTGATCACAGGAAAGAAGTTTCAAAACTCCACCCTATTCACAGGCAGTTTCCGAAAAACAGCTGTCTTTCTCCTGCCTGACAGCCATCCCTGCCAATAACCACACATGCCTCTGTCGGCGGCTGATTAGACTTTCTCCCTGCCATAGAATATTAGTCATGGAGGAGGGGTAAAATAACAATGGGGAAAATATGTTTCCTGTGGGTAGTGCTGAATCTGCCTTGGTCGTGTAAGGACGCGTTCCATGGAACAGAACCCTCAGGGTGTGGGCCTGCTGCAAATGTCAATGGTTGCACTGGGCGCGTCTTATTTATATAAAAATGTATCTATTATACTTCACATTCCTCTTCAGGAAATATTCTCCCAACCAAGGTTATTGTGGGGGGGGGGGGGATGTTCTCTCTGCCAAGGTTAATGACTCCATGGTAATTAGAAACAGCAAGAGTCCAGGAGTCAAGTCGAGGGTGTGTCTAATGTCTCACCAAAATGGAAAACACTGAGGCCTTCAGGACGGCCCTTAAGGCTGTGGGAAAGAATTCTAACGGCATGAGTTCAAAAGTATATGATTTCTCAACTATGCAAAATATAAGGATGCAGCATGGATTGTATACGGAGCTTCACAGATCTAGAAGAACGGAGCCAGCATGTCAGAACGACGCTAAGGAGGAAGATAAAGAGGTTAAGGGGTAGTAATGGCAGGGCGAGATCTCACCCCACTAAATTGTTTGTGCTTACAATGCTGGGCAGAAGATTAGACATAGTACTACCTGAGGACCCAGCAATATCACTCCTGGGCATATACCCAGGAAATGTGCTAACATATAATAAAGGCACATGCTCCTCTATGTTCATAGCAGCCTTATTTATAATAACCAGAAGCTGGAAACAATCCAGATGTCTTTCAACAGAGGAATGGATACAGAAAATGTGGCACATTTACACAATGGAGTACTACTCAGCTATTAAAAACAATGAATTTATGAAATTCTTAGGCAAATGGATGAATCTGGAGGATATCATCCTGAGTGAGGTAACCCAATCACAAAAGAACACACATGGTATGCACTCTCTGATAAGTGGATATTAGCCTAGAATATCAGAATACCCAAGATACAATCCACAAACCACAAGAAATTCAAGAAGAAGGAAGACCAAAGTGTGGATACTTCAATCCTTCTTAGAAAGGGGAACAGAATACCCATGGAAGGAGTTACAGAGACAAAGTGTGGAGCAGAGACTTGAAGAATGACAATCCAAAAACTGTCCCACCTGGGGATCGATCCGATATACAATCACCAAACCCAGACACTATTGTGGATACCAACAAGTGCTGGCTGATATAGCTGTCTCCTGAGAGGCTCTGCCAGTATACAGAAATAGAGGCTCACAGTCATCCATTGGACTGAGTACAGGGTCCCCAATGAAGGAGTTAGAAAGGACCCAAGGAGCTGAAGGGTTTGCAGCCCCTTAGGAGGAACAATAATATGAACTAACCAGTACCCTTAGAGCTCCCAGGGACTAATCCACCAACCAAAGAGTACACATGGTGAGACCCATGGCTCCAGCTGAACACATAGCAGAGGATGGCCTAATCGGTCATCAATGGGAGGAGAGGCTCTTTGTTCTGTGAAGGTTCTATGGCCCAATTTAGGGGAATGCCAGGGCCAGGAACTGGGAGAGGGTTGGTTGGTGAGCAGGGGGAGGAGGGAGGGAATAGGGGGTATTTCAGAGGGGAAACCAGGAAAGGGGAGAACATTTGAAATGTAAATAAAGAAAACATCTAATAATGTAATAATAATAACAACAACAACAATAATAATAATAAAGAATCTAGGGGCTGGGTTTCGGGATGCAGATTCACGGGATAATGGAAAGGAACCTGAGGTAAGGACTGAATTGATATGTAAATAAATGACTTGCTTTTGATCTGCAGGAAATGAGAGATTTTTTTAGAATTGCAAGAGAAAGCTGTTTGGAAAGCTCTTTCTAGCAGACTACCCCGTGCTTTGACTTGAGTCTTTTGTTTCACTGATTCCAGAAACGCCTTCTCTATGGAACACCTCTCCAAGTGAGGCCTGTCCTTGGCTAGGTAACCTCTGCTAAGTTCTTGGCTTCTGGGAGGCCTACCTTCTCTGAACATATCTATTGGAGGCTAACTACCCGCCCTGGTCAGAAAGAGGGAAATGCTCGCTGATCCAAAATTGAGAATTCCTAATCCTTCCACCCTGTGAATCTGGTTTTCCATGAGTTTTATTTCTTTAGCAAATTGCAGTATCATCCTAATCACATTGGAGCAAAGCCCAAGGTCATCTCTGACCCATATGCCTTCTTTCATGCTTAGATTTTCCTCTTATTAAAAAAAAAAAAAAAAAAAAACCTCTTAGAACATTGAGATAGAAATAGATCACAGGGTAGTGGTGGTGCACGCCTTTAATCCCAGCACTTGGGAGGCAGAGGCTGGTGGATTTCTGAGTTCAAGGCCAGTCTGATCTACAGAGTGAGTTCCAGGACAGCCAGGGCTATACAGAGAAACCCTGTCTCAAAAAAACAAAACAAAACAAAACAAACAAAACAACAAACAAACAAAAAACATTGAAATAGATCCAAAATGTGTGAACTGGCTTCTCGCACAGAGACTTTTATTATCTGATCTGGAATGTTCCCTGCCATGTTGAAAGGACTCCATACTTGTCTACTGAATAGGGAAGCATAGATGGTGGTGAGAAAGAAAAGTTATGTACGTTGTTAGAACGTTCTCTTCTCCACAGTGTGCTGCTTCTGTTGCTAGTGCTGTAACTACTCAACCATCTCTCAACCCAATCACCTGATAACTACGTGTTTGTATATGTGAAGACCTTCGATTTTGATCACATAGAATCTAAACTGTTAATGTTAACCTGAAATGTTAAAAAGAAAAAAAAAAAGAATGAGTTATAATTCTGAGTTCATGTTCTTCCTCATCCCTTATCAAATATCATTTACTCCCCTAACTAAATTTTACCACAAATAAAGATTTTACTGACAAGAAGACTATAGAAATTTAGACCAGGAAGCCAAGTTCAAAATTTTCTCTTTAATGTTTTTCACTATCTCAGGGAATCCCAAGTCTTTACATACTTAACTCTTCAGCCTTTATGGTCTACTTCCTCCCGCATACCTTGTCTTCTAAATGATTGGTTGGATGTTCTAAACTTTGATACATGCAAAACAAAGTATATTGACATTGCTTGCTTGTAAATGTTTTAGTGACTCGGGATGAAGAAAATATATATACAACTCAGAAATAAAATGTATGTTTGTGGAGAATAAGTGTTCCTGTAACCAACAAGCCATCAGAAATGGAACCATTCCTAACTCCTAATGCAGAAACTTCACTAAGCCCACCCCATGGTGGAGATTTCTTCTATCTTCAAGCATTGTTGACTAGTTTTGCTTATTTTTGAACTTTAAATAAATGGAATTACGCCTTACCCAGTTTGTATTATATTGTTCTCTGAAGCATTTTAATCGTATCCAGTTGTGGAGTTGCAACCACTCATACGCTCTCTCAGAGTAGTCCATTATTTGTATATTCCACACTTCTACCCACCACCACTCAAGAACCTCGTGATTGCTTCAAATTTAGAATTACTATGAACTCAGTTAAAATGAAAATTTTTGTAATTGTCTTTTCTGTGTTTATATAAGCACAGTTGGGAGTGGGATTGCTGAGTCATTGCTGAGTAGTCCTACATTAAGCTTTTATAAAAGCTATGATATTGATTTATTCTCCCATGAGCAGTTTATAAGAATTATGCATGTTCTAGAATTTTACCAACACTTGGCAATGTCAGGCTATTTTATTATAGCTATTATATGAGGTTTATAATGAGATCCTACTCACATTAGGAGATTTGGGAATGTGCTTGTGTGTGGAGTACACATGTCTGTGTGTTGGGGTTAGAGGTTGATATTAAAAGTCTTCCTTGATTACTCATCAGACAGGGACTCCTGTTGAACCCGCAATTCAGCAATTTGGCTAATCTTGGGAGCTAGCTTGCCCCACGAATCCCCGTCTCCATCTACCTAATTCTGGGCTCTGGGGATCCAAACTCTGACCCTTACTGTCTCATGGCAAGCACATAATTCATTGAGCCATCCCCTTAGCCCTTACCTAAGTTGTAACCAGCATTTTCCTGTTCCTAACAGTGTTTGGAAACTTCTCACTTTCATTTAGTTTTTGGTCCTTGGGATGTTCTTTGGGGGTGTGATTGTGTGAATGTATGAGTGTGTGTTTGAGTATGTGTGTGTGGATGAGTAACACCTATTCTAATTCTGAATTAATATCTTATTTAGCATGTGTTTGAACTCCTTATTAACATGTGCATGTGCTTGAAATGCTCTGAATTGGGGTTCCTTGTTATTAAAAGCATTGCACTCCTCTCATGGAAGCCTGTCTTTTCCCTCTCTAAATGATATCTTTAAATGGGGAGAATTTTGCAACTTATTCATGATTTCCTTATAAACCGTGCTTTACGTGTGTGTCATGGAGAACCCCTCTCCTGCTTTAGGGTCATGAAAAGATTCTCTGGCAGTAGGGGCTCCCACTGCTTTCCCTCTCCCAGTCACATTAGTCTTTAAACAATCTGAAACTAGCTCATTGATTTTTGAATGTGGGGCATATAAGTCAGCTCTCTCTGGCACAGTGTTATGAGGGTAGGGTATCTAAAGGTGAAATCCCTAAGCATCATGTATTGGAACACTATGCTGATAGGGTTCAAAACAATTTATTAACTTGGTAATTTAGTATCATTCTGACTAAGTAGGTGGAAAAAAATGGCATCTTCCCTGAAATGGTCCAATTGCTTTCCCACCACCCCCTCCCAACCCCGCTTTGTATAAGCAAGGGACTGAGTGTGGGGCTGCTCAGATAAGAGTACTCATGAAGCTGGCCTCTGGGTCCAACATCATTCCCAGCAAGGGACACCTGCTAATAAAACTGGGCTTCTTAGTCACCTCCCATTGTGATTATACATTAATCGTTTTCCCTGGCAGGGTGCTGAATCCAATATAAGGTTCCTCTGGTTCATTTCTCCCGTGGCTTGCTTCTGTGCTGTCTCACACAGGTCGCGGTGAGAATGAAAACTCTTGAAAAGGAGTTTCAAAACAACCACAGTTATCAGGAGACCATGTAGCTTTGGAGGGAAGGCACAGTTTTATTCATTAAGGTCCTTGGAGCCTTGAGAGTTTATGTGTATATGTTAATGTGTACAGACAAACATAAATATAAATTTGTAATAAACACATTTTGTGTGTGTGTATATATATATGTATATATACATATATACATATATATATAGCCTTAAGAATTGTTCATCAATAATTGTAAACATTTATTGGTAGGAGAGAATCAGAGTGTTTTGTTATCTAAAACTTTACCCAACCTTACTAAAACATCCTAACAGCTCATAAAATAGAGAGACAGTAACTAGTTCATCAGTGCGCAGTTCTGTAATTTTAACAAGACTACCCGTTAGGATTTTCAAGATGCTTCATGGAAACATCTCTCTCTCTCTATTTTTTTTTCTGTTATCTAATTGTGTCAAAATGGAGAGATGGCCATGGGAAGTTTTAATTTAAAATACATCATGAGGCATTCCCAGAATTCACTTTGTTAATCTGGTGTTAGGGTGCAGCCTCTAAGAACAACTGAAAGCCCTTTCCTCAGATCAGTTGACACCGAGGAGAGAGCAAGTGAAGTGATGGGCAGTTGGCTGGCCAGCCTGAGACATCCCAAGGCACTCTGGGCAGAGCAATGGCATTGCCTTCAGATACACGCTGCACATCAAAGTCGCGCATGCTCATTGGGGCCTCAATCAACCTGCACGCATGCTCATTGGAGCTTCAACTTGTGTGGCCTCTGAACATCTCAGCCCACAGCTCAGAAGCTACGGGGAAACATTTATGCAGTCAAGGGCTGTTGAAGCATCTCCTGAGAGCCTCCAGGCTAGAAAACGAGGCACTTAATTGTAGAATTAGTTAAAACACTACCAGCAGTCCATGTTTTAATTCTTACTTGATGTCTCTTATGACTGAATTGGACCAATGGCAGCTTTAGTAGTAATTGTAAGGTTTGGAAGCCCGGGACATAGCTCATTTAGTAGAATGCTTGCCCAACATGCGCAAAGCCCTGCGTGCCACCTAAGCTGAGCGTGGGGGGCAGGTGCTCACATATGAAGCCAGCCCATAGGAAGTGCACAGGAG
This sequence comes from Montemys delectorum, assembly GCA_019843815.1. Taxonomy (NCBI): domain Eukaryota; kingdom Metazoa; phylum Chordata; class Mammalia; order Rodentia; family Muridae; genus Montemys; species Montemys delectorum. Next base: position 7,733 of record JADRCD010218460.1, on the reverse strand, counting down.
CGCACTTGTGAAGGAATTTCAGGATCATCCTTGGCTTCGTAGTGAGTTGGAAGCCAGGCCGGGACACACAGGACCTTGTCTCCAGCAACAGCAACAACAACAACATCTGCTATTATAGAATAAGTGTAATGGATCTGACACCTGTTCTTACATGCTAGTCTTGGTTCCATAACAATCAATTTATTTTTGTTCATTTCTGCCCCTGACTTTATCATTTACTCTATTCTTCCTTGGGTGTTTGCTTTTTATTAGTCTATAATTTAAGAAAACAGATTTATTTTAACTTATGCTCCTGAATGTTTTGCCTGAAGGCACGTATGTGCACCACCTTTTGTGCCAGTGGGATCCCCTGAAACTGTTGTACATCATTGTGAGCCTCCATAAGAGCACTGGGAATCAAACCTGAGTCCTCTCCAAGATCAGGTGTTCTTAGCCACTGTGGCCTTTCTCCAGCCGGCTAAGCTTTAAAGTTTAATGCTCAGCCTATACATTTACCATTTATTTATTTTTTAACAGGGTTTTTGCTACTTAGCCCAGGGCTGATCTCAAATTTATGACCTGCCTACCTCAGCCCTGGACTAAAAATTACAAGCATGCCCCACCATGTCTGGCTTCTATCACGTTTATTTAAAGAACAGAACTTTCTCTAAGAGATGGCTCTCAGAATCATGGCGCTGTGCTACTTTGTCTTGTGTGTCATTTAGACATTTAGACATGTCTCTTTTTTTTTTTTGTTTGTTTGTTTTTCGAGACGGGGTTTCTCTGTGTAGCCCTGGCTGTCCTGGAACTCACTCTGTAGACCAGGCTGGCCTCGAACTCAGAAATCCACCTGCCTCTGCCTCCCAAGTGCTGGGATTAAAGGCGTGCGCCACCACGCCTGGCTGACGTGTCTCTTGTTAAGATATATATACATACTGTTGGGTTTTTACATATACTTGGGTTTGTTCCGCTGCGATCCTGACTGATTACAGCCAAATCACCTGTAGTTAAGTTACTCCCATTCAAATAAATGAGCAACTACGAGTATAGCAGGGTTAAAATCAACATCTTATTTTCTTTTTCCTGATCTTGCTGCCTCTTGACTGCTCTTAAGCTGATTGTATTTGTCATATCATAATTATCTGTAATTTTAGAAATTTATAATCTATTTTTATCCTTTACCTTTTACTTTGGAAATTGAAATGTAGATTAATTCACCCAACTCTAATGTTACTTGATACTTTTATTCTCATCTTAATACAAAGATCTTTTTTAAAAAATCTGACTATTTACCATTTCCATCTCTTGCCATTTTGTCAAAATCATAATTATATAATTTTTAAATACCAAAAGCACTCCCTTTTAATTTTGACAGCTGAATTCATCTGTGGAGTTACCCACGTATTTCCCACTTCCTCTGCTTTGTATCTCTTTTTTACAATTCAGCTCTTCCATCTGGAATCTTTTTCTTCTACGAAAAAGTACACATTTTACCATGTCCTCTAATGCTACTTTAATGTGGCTTAAAACTTGTTTCATCTGAGTGGTAGAAAATATCTCAATGGGTGAAGAATTCTAACCTGCAAGTTATTTCCTCATGTATATGGAATATAGACAACATTCCACAAACTCCGTTTCTCCCTCCTTCCCTCTATCCGTCCCTTCCTCGGTCTGTCCATCCATCCCTCTCCCTCCTGCCCTCTCTCCCTCTGTCCACCCTCCCTCTGTCCATCCATCCATCCATCTATCCATCCATCTGTCTGTCCGTCCATCTCTCCCTCCCTTTTCCCCAATGCTGCTAAACACAGAAAGCCAGGGCCTCAGGCGTGCTGGTCACGTGCTCCACCACTGAGCTCACGCCCATCCTTCTGTCTGTCATTTCATCCAGAATTTGACTGTCAAGATAATGATAGCTTCTTTGAGGGTGATCTGTCTTTATTCTCTGCCTATTTTCAAGATTTTTCCCTGTCTTTAATTTTCTCTGTAATTTAATTTAGTTTTCTCTGTAATTTGTCTGTTTACCTCTCTCCATGTATCCTGATGGCAGTTATTGACTGTGGCACCTGCGCACTGGAGGTTTTCATCCCCTCTGGGGCACGCTTAACTATCATCCCTTTTTTTTTTTTTTTAAGATTTATTTATTTATTATATATAAGTACATTGTAGCTGTCTTCAGACACACCAGAAGAGGGCATCATCTCGTTACAGATGGTTGTAAGCCACCATGTGGTTGCTGGGATTTGAACTCAGGACCTTTGGAAGAACAGTTAGTGCTCTTAACCGCTGAGCCGTCTCTCCAGCCCCTAACTAAATCATCTCTTTAAACGAGATGTGTCTCATGGTTTTGCTCCCCTCACCTGGAGTAGCGAAAACATATGTGCTATAAATTCATCCTCTGCTCCACACCACCAATGCTCCATTGTGTGACTTCGGTTCTTTCATGCTTCTGTGGCTTTTGTTCGGATACATCTACCTGTCGCTTTGTTCAGTCCTGTCTCCGTGTCTAACCTGTTACCGGATTCACAAGCCCACTCGACACTTTCTCCTTGAATTCAGGCTCTCTAATGTTACATCTTCTCACTTTGTCTTCTGTAACTGCTTTCTCTCCTATATCAGCCGTAGTTCGGGTCTTTTCTGTTGTACTCTCCTCTATATAACATATTCTAATTTATCTTCCAGGAATTCTCTTTCACCCTGTGCCAAATTTGTTCTTAAAATCATCTTTTTAAAAATGTTCGTTTCTTTCCATTTCTGAAACTCTTACCTGCATCGGGTCTTCTTGGGCTTCGTCTGCATCTACAGAGAGTTGAGCTGAGGCAGCACCTCCTCCTAGCTCGCCCCACAGTCCCCCTCTGCCCATCAACAACAGGTTCGAAGCCACAAACTCTCAGAATGAAAGTGTCTTGCGTCCTTCCTTACCTTCTGAAGGACCATTCCTATACGATTTACTTAAAACTTCTGATAATATGATTTAAAAATGTGTTCCATCTTCCCAGTCTCCTTCAGCAACTACTGTAAATGATGCAGTACTCTGTGAAGTATATTCCTTTTCCCCGTGACGTTAAATAGACTAACTAGGATATATGTGAGGATAAGTATAACTATACGAAAATTCTGAGGAAAAAATTTAAAAATTTGAAATTGAAATCGATGTTCTGCTTGTTGTAGGTAACGTGATACCCTTGCTTCTGGACTTCCCTCTGACCTCCTTCTTCCCTAAAGAGAGGCGGAGGCTCGGGACTGTCTTTATCTGCTGCTGTTTTCCTACGGAGAATTAAAGAACTGCCCTGCTACCTCACATGTTCTCTCTTGGATTTGTTTCCTCTGCCTTTGTGTTTTCTCATAGCTTCTAATCGGTGCTCTCTTCACTCGTCTTTTCCCCTGTAAACTTGCCGTGGGTGAGCCCAAGCTGGATGACTCACGGTGTGGGGACCGACTGCTGTTCTGTCCTTTGGGGCCCCTCCTCTATTATCATTTGTACTTTCATGGTCTCTATGAAAGTAATCTTGCCCGTGTTCAAACTGTCTCTTTTTCATTTATGTAATATCTCACAGACACCGTTGGGACTATAAACTAGATTTCAGACGCACTTGTCTCCTGGAGCCTCCCCGTGGGTGACCTGGAACATCACAAGATCCTGCCTCTCACAACTCAGGTACATAGATATATTATGGTTTTTCAAATACAGGATTTTTCCTACATATTATTTTTATGTTTTTAAATATTTTTCATATGCTCATTTGCTTACAAAATGTACAATTCAGATAAGTTGTCTCGGGCATCCATCTTGTTCCTTACATAATAAATTTATATATTCAAATATTTTTAGTGCTGTAGAAGAAAAAAAATCTATGTGTGTATTATCTACTCCTGTATCAATTTTTTTTTGTCCACATAGAATTTTACATACCTGTGAAAGTAGTAATAGCTTGTCCAAGAGAAATTCCCTGCTCCTGGGAGACTTCCTTCAAAGCAGTGTCCTGCAGTGCTCTGTGTAGGAGTACTTGATCTGTCCCCAAGATCTCCAACGTCAATGAAGTCAGTTCTCTCTCAATGCTGCTAGAGCTGGTTTGGCACACACTGAGCAATCTGACAATACCTTCCTCCGTCTCCCTTCCTGACAAAGAAGAACATCTTCAGTGTTTATGCCCCTCTCTCTGAGCACTTCTCCGTGCCCCTTGGGGAAAGAAGCACATCATTGTGCTTTGCTTCACAAGAGGCAGGGTGGGTATTTTATTTTCATACAATATATTTTCATTATATTCTTTTCCTCCTCAACTGTTCACAGATTCTCCCCCACCTCCCCACCCTCCCAACTCTTGTTCCTTCTCTCTTGACTTTTCAGGGGTTTTTTGTTTTGTTTGTTGTTGTTGTTGTTTGTTTGTTTTGTTTTGTCTTTTAAGATAGAGCATGGGTTTTTGCTTTCAGCTGTATAGACATTTTCTAGGCAATAAAAAAATTATGTACTCGATTAGACATTAAATATAATGGTAGTATCATGCATCTTAATAGCTTGAGAAACATAGCTGGCTGCGAACTGACTGCCAAGATGTGGAGGTCCCATTGCATTAATTCCCTGAAAGAAAAGAAAGGGCAGAAATAAAAGCGAGTCATCACCTGCATTCTTCCAGAAAGGTCTTTATTTTACTTTTTTTTTTTTTTTTTTTTTTTTTGAGACATGGTTTCTCTGTATAGCCTTGGCTGTCCTGGAACTCACTCGGTAGACCAGGCTGGCCTTGAACTCAGAAATCCGTCTGCCTCTGCCTCCCAAGTGCTAGGACTAAAGGTATGCGACACCTTCCAGAAAGGTCTTTAACCAGTGTTAGACTAGGTAGTCTTCTTGTTTGTTTCTTTGTTTGTTTACTTGGACAAATCAAAGCAATTGAGCTTTGATGTTAGCTGTGTATACTATTGAGTATTTTAGCTGTGTATACTATTTAGTCTTTTAGCTGTGCATACTATTATAGTTACTCTTGTTAAAATTATCTAGTAGATTCATCACCAATTATGACACAGGCTTGATGTCATCAGCAATTCTTGGATGATCAAGAATATGAGTTTTACTTTCTGGTGTATGCATTTAAGTTATAATATAATAAAATATATATCTTGTTCATATCAATAGGAATTTGGAAAATTCCAAAGCCCATTTGGAAAGCCAAGTTTTAATAGGTTCATGACATCACTATTAAAACCTTCAGGAAATAATGATATCATTGGGAAAAAACAATACATGAATTTGCTTCATGTTCTATAAATATTACATCAAAACTCATGAGGCTAGTTGATGTCATGAGGGTAGTTGATGTCATGAGGCTAGTTGATGTCATGAGGGTAGTTGACGTCATGAGGGTAGTTGATGTCATGAGGGTAGTTGACGCCACCACTTTTCCATATTTTCTAATCAGGTTAACAAAGAACTATTTGTATAGTAATACAGAATATGCCTACTGAAGACCAAGGGACAATTGTACCATGATTTTCATATGTGAACAACTCCCACCTATTTCTGAGACAGAACAGGGAACGGAAAAGGTAGAGGAAGCCAAGTGCTAAACTGGGCAGTTCAAATTATCTCAAGTAGCAATATACTGAATTTGGCTTCTTGCATTTAGTTAATTTTAGAGCTTATTCACCTGATTTTGTATGTATGTGCCTAATGTAAGTGTACCAGACAGTTGGCATCAGAAGAGGCATGGGATGCCCTGAAACTGGATAGTTGTGAGCTGCTGCGTGGTAGCTGGGAACTGAACCTGGCTTCTCTGAAAGAGCAATAAGCATTTTTGGCTGTCAATTCATCTTTCCAGTCCCATCATGAATGTATTCAAAATGGAGGTAAATCTTGTTTTACTACATGATATTTTGTAGCTATAAATTTACCATACAGATTTAGAATAGTTTTGTTTATTTAGTATAGTTACTGGCACACAATGTGTATCAAATACATTTGTCAAAATACTTGAGTCCCAAACTAACTATACATTGTGGATAATTATATTCATAAAAGCACTATCAACATCATCCACAGAAAATTTTAAGTAATGTCTGAGAACTTCCGTGTATAACAGTAACAGTTGCTACTCCCCGAGGCTTTAGATGGATGGATCAACATTATGATAGTTTACATTTTTGTTGGTTTGTTTTCAAGACATGATTGCTCTATGTAGCCTAATCCCTTGCTACTTTATGACCTAGTTTAAAAGGCAGAAAACAGAGATTCTAAGAAGGTAGATACATTAGCAACCACCAAAGCATAGATTTTTGAATATATCTTTTTTTTTTTTCTGATTCTGAAGTAGGCACCATCCTCACTGGACTAGGTTGCTTTGTTAATAGATTTCTTTATAAGGATCCCTTGTTCTATACCGAGTTTACACTGAGTCTTTAATCATCTAAATTAAATGGGAAATAAAAGGTTGTACAGTAAATGTTCACAGTTGATCACATATAACTACTTTGAAAGAAGGAAGCCCCAGCCATATTATGCTTACAAACACTAAGCGTGCTTTCCTTTAAAGTGTGTAATAAGCCTGAGATAAGATGTGTACTATAGCTCATATGTATTTCAAGTATAATACTGACAAACTTATCTATTAAGCAGAATACATGACTCAAGAATATTTAGTCTCCAATAATTATAACTGCCTCAGGAGAAAATACATCCATCAATGACAGGTACACCCTGAATCAATTTCTTTTCTATATGATAAAACATCATGACCAAGGCAACATAAACCAGAAATGGTTTAACTGGGCTTACAGTCCCAGAGGGTTAGCATATGTGATGTTGGAATGAAGGCAGGAGCGCATCAGCTGAGAGCTCACATCTTAATCCACTAGCGAATACCAAAGCCAAACCGCGTGACACACCTCCACCAACAAGGCCGCAGCTTCTTACTCTTCCCAAACAGTTTCAACTAAGGATCAAGTATCCAAGCAAATGGCCTATGTTTTCATTCAAAACCCTACATTTTCTGCTTCAGTACAGTATCAGAGGAGAACATTGCCTGGAATTGAGTAGTGACGTGGGATAAACTAGAATGGCCTCAGGAGACCAAATTACCGTACGCTCAGAATCTTTGTGTGCACATTATGTGCACAGCTATCATTAAAAATGAGTCATGCTCGCCAGGCAGTGGTGGCGCACACCTTTAATCCCAATACTTTGGAGGCAGAGGCAGGCAGATTTCTGAGTTCGAGGCCAGCCTGGTCTACAGAGTGAGTTCTGGGACAGCCAGGGCTACACAGAGAAACTCTGTATCAAAAACAAAACAAAACAAAACAAAATGAGTCATGCAGTCTTGCAATTAAATTGCACTGGGACTAAGGTGCTGACTACTAACTGTTTTATTCCATCTCAGTACTGTCTACACTCATGCAGGTATTCTGTTTTGTCTCTTCCGTGGACACTGCACATGGTGCCATGCATCATGTGTCTCTTCTAAGCTCCATATTAGATGGCATCAGCCATAGTGAGAGTTTTTATTTGGCCAGTTTGGCAAACCCACAGAATAAGGGCTGGGTTAAGAGATTATTAACTTGGAAACTATAGACTATGGGTAGTTTTATAAAGTAAAATTATAAATTTAAACCCTGTGAGTTATTATATAGTTTCATTAGAATATCCTCTGATTTGTCTGTGGTGCTTTTATAATAACTGTGCAAAGTAGCAGAGAGTCAACAAAGATCTATGCCCCGCCAACCCAAAAATACTTAATATTTATCAATTAGAGAAAAAAACGCCGATATCTAGT
>JADRCD010218459.1:23993-37585 GCA_019843815.1 Montemys delectorum | reverse complement strand
AGTACAATGAGTTCTTTGATCACAGATATGTGCTACCATACCTGGCATCCAATGCTACTATTGTGTGGAAATCACAGGCTTGCATTTATTTACAATATTTAATCTATTTTTATACTAACCTATATACATTTGGCTCCTATGACAAAGTGATATGAAATTTAAGACCTACTAATGACATATTTATCTGTCACAGTTCTGGAGGTTGACAATTTCAAAGTCAATGCTTTGGTTTCTATTGAAGGCCCATTTAATGTTTCAGGAATGGAGCCTTCTTTATAATGAATCATTCACAATGAAAGGCAAGCTAGTTCTTGGGGTGTTAGGGTAACTTGTTTCCTCTATGAACATAAATACCATGCAGAATAAGTGTTTGTGACATTAAAAAGAGCTTCCAACATGGTTTGATGACAAGGCAAAAATATGATGTTTTCAGAAGGTAGTAAACAATTCAGAGAAATGGTAATTTTTCTTTAATCATGTCTAGGTAAGGCAGTCTGGTGCTTTTTTTTTTTTTTTTCTTTGATCAAGGAGACTCCTGAAGATGAATATTGAAAAGGTTAAACGAATAGCTAGTGTACATTCTTCTTGAATAGCATTGTAGAAGAACTAGGGAAAGCTGATGAGGTTTGATTGAAAAATGTGGCCCATAGGCTAAATAAAGCCTATGAATACTCAGTCTTCCCTTGGTGGCAGTGTTTGGGAAGGTTTCTGAGACGTGTGTGACATTAGTGTAGAAAATGCGACACTTTGGCAAGGCTTTGAGAGCATATAGCCTCACACTGTATTACTATGTTGCTTCTGCTTGTGTTTGTAGGTGAGGATGTGAGATTTCATGTTTCTGCTCCTTCCAGCATGCCTGCCAGCTGCCAGGTATCCATTTCATGATGGACTCTTACCCTCAGGAGCCATAAGCCTAAAGGAACTCTCTTATATAAGGTGTTATGTTCATGCTTTATCACAGAAACATAAAGATAGCTAATACTTTGTCTAGTTATTTATGTAACATTCTGTCTTTCCTACATATACTCTTGTTCTAATAATTAACTCACCTTCACGTTTGCACATTCTCTTTATAAATGTAGTAGCTATAAAACTTGAAACTTAGTGGCAGTTTATTTCTACTCAAGAACAACAAGAACACAAAACAGACTTTACTTTGCATCTGGTCTGTCCAAACAAACACGCAAAGAATTATTGAATCAAGTGTTTAAAAACAATATTTATTTCTGATAGTTACGAAAAAGTTTCTTTAGATCTGTAGGTCTGAGTGCCCAGAATTCAGTATCATATTTAAAGTTTTTATATGTCTATTATCAGTCTTTGGAGATTTTATTTCAGTTAGTTATAAAATTATAGGGATTTTGGAAATCAATAAGCTTAAAATATATTCTCAGTTCCTTTCTTCACTTCCTTTACTTAATACATATCCACAGAACAGATGTTAGATGCTTCCTTTTTTAACATCTCGCTATAAAATCTTGTTTAATTAGTTACATTAGAGAAATTCTCTCAAATAACATCTTTAGATTTAAAAGTTTGCAGTTCAATTTATATATTTGTTTACATAGATAGATATTAGTGTAGATATGCTTTTTTTCTTTACAACAAGATGAAATTTCTGTTTCCCTTGGCTTAACTCTAATTTCAGTTTTACTGACAACACTCTCTTATCAGATGTTTTAAAGACAATTTAAGTGAAATTCAATAAAACACTCCAACATGCTGGACTGTGAAAAATTTTAGTGCTAATCAAATAGTGTTGTAGTGTTAATTTGACTTTATTTTTATAACTCAATAATTTACACTTTCTTTAAAGCCAATGCAAGGTAAAGCACCCTAGGCCTTAACTCAACACTAAGAATCATAGCTTGCTGGAGGTAGAAGAATGTCTTCCTCCAAGGAAAAAAACTTCAATTGGTTATCCAATACCAAGTGGTCAGTCATATATATATGCATATATACATATATATACACACACACACACACACACACACATATATATATGTGTGTATGAACATATATTCATATATATGAATAATATTATAAATATTGATCAGGTTATATTCATGAACACACACACGGTCACACATACACACACACACACACACACACACACAATAGCAATTAATGAAAAAGGATGCCATGAATTAGAAAGAGAACAAGGAAGGCTATATAAGGAAGGTTTATTCTGTAGTCTCAAAAACATTTTTAAAAAAAGTTTTAAAAGCCAGTACAAATAATTCTTAAAATTATACCATTTTAAAGTAAAAGAATCTAAGATCAAAATTTTATGTGAAGCATAAAGAAATTTCCAGTGCTTTCAAAATATATTTTCTTAAATTTATATTCATCATATTTTCTCCATTTAGTAACTATTGTGTTAGAAAGTAGAAATTACAGAAGTAGATAGAGCATACCTAGTTTCCTATCCCATGCAATGAAGACATCGATGGCTTTTAAAAGAAATTTTTACCTATATTTATGAAATATGCTATGTGAAAAAACTTCTGAATAAACATGTACTAAATTCATGCAATTTAATTATAATCTTTTTTTGACTGGCTTATTTCATGTAGAACAGTATTTCAGTATTTGTCTTTGATGTATTACCAAGTAATATTCTTTTACTTTTGTGCCAAACAATCCATTACATGTAACATTGTGTGAATGGGTTTTTTATTGGATCCTTTTATAAATCAATTTCCACAATATAATGTAAAACATCTATAGTTACAATACCTACACTTGTGGTAGAGAGATGGCTCAGTGGGTCCAGCATTTATTGGAAAATACTGAGAAACTGGAGTTTCGATAATAAGAGCCCACATAAAGGTTGGATTCTTTCACTCAGGCTTCTATAAAACCAATTACTACTACCAAGAGATGAGAAACAAATATGGGTGAATTTCAGGAAGATCAAAGTCTTGATAACTTGGCATATGTAGCAAAGTGGAAAGTTTTATTTTCTTCCAATATCTACACAATGGTTAGAGCATATATGAGTCCCCATGTACAGACATACAGACACCCATGTCATGTATATATTCATACACATAAATATTAAAACTATGCATACTGAATGTAAAATAAAACCTTCTTAGAATTGAAGACTACAAATGTTGTTGTACTCAATTAATGGTAGTCAAATTGATCCCCATGGAGGTGGTACTTGCTACCTGCTCCAATATTCTTGAATGAAATACACACACACACACACACACACACACACACACACACACACACACACACAGCCTTTATATTTTGGTATGCCATAAACAGCTCAATGGGTGCAGTCTTAGCTCCTCTCCTACCTTTTTCCTTGGTCCCTTGTCTGGGAATCTTCAAAATCATGCTTCTGTCTCTCTGCCCAAGTATGAGCCACTGGTAACTTTATTTACCAGCCAAAACCAACTAAGGGCAGAGTCTCTCAGTCTGACATGTGGGTCACTGAAAACAGGTTTGGAGGAGCCTAATTAGCATGAGACTATAAACAGCTATATTTCTGCCCTTTTTGTCCATTAGAAAGACCTTTCTCTCAGATATACATTGAACATAGTTATAACAATTATGTATGCTATAAAGTAGGATCTGCATCAATAATGTCCAGTTCACCAATTTTGTCAATTGCACATAACTCTAACATTTATGCTAATTCAAAGAGTTTACAATTGTATATCTGAATTATGTTTTGATTTTAACTTGTATTAGCATCTGAAAACCATCCTTTTAAATTTAGATCATATTCTTTTTTTTTTAATTAGATATTTTCTTCATTTACATGTAAATTTCTCCTTTCCCAGTTACCCCTCCAAAAAACAAACAATCAAATAAACAAACAAAAACAACAAGAACAAACCCCTGTTGCCTCCCCCTTCCCCATGCCTGCCACCCCACCCTCTCCCACTTATTGGCCCTGGCATTCCTCTACACTGGGGCACAGAACCTTCACAAGGCCGAGATCCTCTCCTCCTATTGATGATCGAATTTGCGATCCTCTATTATACACATGCTGCCAAAACATTCAGTCCCACCATGTATAGTCCTTGGTTGGTGGTTGGGTCCCTAGGAGCTCTAAGGGTACTAGTTAGTTCATATTGTTGTTCGTCTTAAGGGGCTGCAAACTCTTTAGCTCCATAGATCCTTTCTCTAACTCCTTCATTGGGGACCGTGTACTCAGTTCAATAGATGGTTGTGAGTCTCGACATCTGCATTAGTCAGATATTGTCAGAGCTTCTCAGGAGACAGCTATATTTAGGCTGGCTTATGTTAAACTATTTAAGGTTGATGATAAGACTACAACTAGGCTTCAACCCATCAGAGATCTGAGAATGAATTGACTATTACCTGAATATATAGGTAGCACAAAAACATAACTTCTGAAACTTGAATAACTTGTAGAGATAGTTGGCTGCCTAGGAAGTCTCCTATATTCCTTATAACATTGGAGCAGCTATCTTCAGCCTTCTGGCCCAAAACCATCTGTGGGAAAATGTACCATGCAAGGAAACTTGGGAAGTCGAGAGGGTTCAGAGTACCCAGCTCCCGGATACCCAAATGACATGGTAGGTAGCTCTCTGCTCTCTGTCAGATTCCTGGCCTGGAATACGTGCCATACTTCCTACATAAGGAAATGTGGCCTATGGTCACATAGCCCAACAGAGTTCTCCTTGATAATGAGGTACCTAGAGACCTTGAGAGTTTAGGCAATGAGCTTCCCTCCCTGGGCATTCCTCCTTGCAAAAACTATTTAATCTGTGATCCACCCAGAGGAGGTGGTTTGTATCCAATTTCCATGATGATCAGTCAATGAAGAGTATTGATACACATGGACTGTCTCTTTCATCTAGAACCATGGAGAAGGCCTTTGTCTACAGAGCCACAACCTAAGTCTCCCATAGAAGGCCACTCTGTACTCCCAGACAACCATGACCAAGCTAAGGACAATCACCCGAAGAGCTAAGCCAGAGCTCCTATTACCCTTCCAGGGCTGGTCACTGTTCTCAGCCCATAGGCCTCTGACTCTCCTCCCCACTTCTCGAAACTCAGCAGCACTCGGAGTTTGGAACTACTCTGTTCCTGTTGCATAGTGGCCTCATGGACCACTTTCCTTCCTTCCCCACCACTCGAAGCTGTACCCCAGTAGTGATTGGGTGCCCAGGAGTCAAGGAACCCCAGCTTCAGCCTCCCTCATCCTAGGCTGTATTTTCCCTGTGCTTCCTTCCCTATAGCCCAGTGCCCAATGGTGGCAGCACAATGTCAATGCTGTCAAGCACTCCACATTCTGCCTGCCCAAGCAGTGTGCCCCACACCCCAGTGGCAGGACAGAGCAGAGACCCACACCATCTCACAGACCTTACATGATGTAGGAATTATGAACGATTAGTTTATCCTGTTTTGACACGGCTGAGTTGCTGACTATCTCATATTGTGTGTCCTTTCCCGGATAATATTTTTTGTCTGTAGATGAATTAGGGTAATTCTTGTCATAATTGGAGCAACTTTATATGAGAGTAATGATGTTTAATATCTTTTTTGAAGTGAGAAGGCAGTATTGTCTGGAGCAGACACGTTTCCTACTCAGGAGATTTATTAATGATGAAATTACTTTAAATGTCATATTTTGTGGATCTCTGATGTCTTTGATGACTATATGTCTATATATGGAAAATCTGAACTGTTAAACTTTGACTACTCTTAGCTATTTCTATTTGAATAATATTGAAAATGTATTATTATAATTAAATCAGAATCTAATATAGCTATGAGTTTATTGTCTGGCCCTTAAATTGCATTATGTAATCATTCTAAACAGTTTATAAAAGCAGCTATTAGAAGGACTGGGTCTAAGCCCTCTATTCTTAAATCACTTGAATAGGCACAATGTATATCTAAGAGTAACAATATCAATTTTAAGTTTTGTATAGTATACAAAAATTTATATCAATGAAAACTTTAAACCTGTATTAATATGTAAATTCTGTACCAATGTAAGAAAATATTACTTTAATTTTGCATCAAGTATAAAGATTTCTCCCAATGTAAGATTATGACTATACAATGTTTTTCAGAAATACAAATTCCCATCTGTATTACTATTGATTAATAAGTTAATCCCCCCCATGATACCAAAGGTATAAACAACTTTTCTGAAGTAGCTTTCACTGCTGAAAAAATTCTTTGGTGAGGGGTAATAGTTACATTTATTTGAATATAAGTGTATATAACTTGACTAAAATAAATGTAAATCACACACACAAATACATAAATAATTATATTTATAGTTAGTAATTATCTTGATTGAGGAAAACTGAAAATCTCATTTCTAGGTGAAGCTTTATAGGCAATCAATGACTGTTGATGGGGGGGCATCAATTTTCTTCAGGGATGAGTCCCTAATGCTAGACAATCCCAATTGTCTGTCTATCTAAGTACCTAAAACATTAAATGAAATTAATGGTGTTGTGTATGTGTGAGGGTGTGCGAATGTGTGTGTGAGTGTGTGTGTGTGTATGTGTGTGTGTATGTGTGTGTGTATGTATGTGTAAGAATAATAATAAACAAGAGGTCATGAATTTGAGGATAGAAGGATATAAAATGAATCGGAGGGGGCATATGAAGTGGGAAATTATGTAAACACAGCATATATTTATGAAATCTCAATAAAATATATTGAAAAAGAGATAAGAACGTTTTTTTCTGAATACAGCTTTACTCTGTATTCCATGGTCATTCAAGTTTACTCCACTATGACACAGTATGAATCTATCTCCTGTTCCATTCTCCGCTTCAAAGAATATGGTTACGCATATGAAAGACATACTAGACTTTCAAGAAGGATACTTACACATGTTGAGGAAAACAGAATGAGGCATGAAAAGACTGATGTTAGAAGGTAATGGTGTTCTCACAGTAATCACTAATCTTTCTGATGCCAAAATGGCCATTAAGAGTTATCATGCATTAAGTACTTTAGTACCTTTATCCACTACCAGGAAAGAACTCCTAAATGAAGAACTTTCTGAAAGCTAAATGTATGAGATATTTGATTCAAATAAGCAGTTCTAGGTGATGGACCAAAACTTTAGCTAGTGCATGCTTCTAACTAGTTGCTATAGAAGCCATGCCAACCTGTGTATTTAGTAATTCCCTTTCTTTCCTTTGCTCCTGTAAGGCCTGAATATTCTATAAAATTATGCAAGACTTTACATATTTTAAATCTCCAACTTTTTCCTCAATTGAAAAGAAACTGATTCCAAAAGAGACCAATGGGGAAGAAGGACAAGGAAAATAATTCAGTTAGTGGAGTTTAAGAGGCATTCCTGAGAAATGGTTTCTGTCACTCTTTCAGGATGACTCTAAACTAGTCCTTAGGTGATGCTGTGATACTTTTAAAAGTCCACATCTCAGAGACATAATTAACTGGAGCATCAAATCCCTAGCTTCTACCTTCCTTATTTGAGGTTAAACAGATTCAGAAACTCCTGTAGAGGATTATAAGAAGAATCAGTGATGTGTGCTGCAAGAGGCAGAGGCACAGTGAAAACGGGGTGGGGAAAGGTCCAGGAATTAGGAGAGAATAAAGAGAGATCTGGAGCAGAGAACACCATATGAGCTTTGGGGAGTCATGTAAGAACAACTATTTGAATGTTTAATTATTCAGGTTAAGATTTTATCTCTGTGGTTTAATGCTTGCCTAGCATTTGTGAGTTTTCTCATTCAAATGCCAGCAGTGTAGTTACTATTGCATACAAATCTACTCGTTTTTCCTTACTTATTTCTCACTAGAATTTGGAACTACTAGAACACTCAATTATCCCATTTTTTCCTATTAAACAGCATGATTGCCTGCTTAGAATATTTCACATTTACTTTTCCCTCAGCTGAGGCAGATGATTAAGGTTATTTTAGTATTGATCTATTTTATTGATTTGGGAAATTGGAGAACACCCATGAGATATTTTCAGTGTGAGAATGTCAGTTGAAAGCTTGAACTGTTTGGAGACATTTCAGTTTTCAAGTTGAATAAATAGGATACAAGAGCACACAAAAGAAAATGCGACCTTTGAGAACAGTCACTTCTAATTAGGCTAGAATGTGGCATACCCAGGATGGATCTTCCTTCATCAGTACTAATATTCCTGCTTCTTGACTTAGATTGTCTTTGCTGAATTACTTGTAACAAAACTGGGGTAGGATTGTGGGAGGGGTGACCGAGAGGGGAGCAGTGAGTGTGATGTAAAGCGAATAAGTAAAAAGAATTAGTAATAATAATAATAATAATATGCTCAAGTGTGTAAGTAAATAAGGTAGTGTGTATATGTGTGTATGTGTTTGTGTGTGCATTTGATTTACATGTATTTTAGTCAAATGTTAATTCTTCACGTTAAACATTTCATAGTTTTATTCTTTCCGAGTAGAAAATATCATGACAGAAATGAAATATTCTGAGACTCTGTGCTGCAAACAGATATTTTATCCCCCAATTTCTTGAACACTAAAAGGTATGGAGGCTTTTCACATTTTGAATGCATGTGTGTGGCGTGTTCAGTCAGATATGTGTGAGTGTGGGATATGTGGATGCTAGATGATGATCCTTCCTGTCTGGATCTGTCATTTGGCACTTCGTTCATTTGAGACAGTGTTTCTCACTAAACATGTTCCTTAGCTGGTAATTAAGACAGCCCAACTATCTCCTGTCTTTAGCATTTTTTTCACATGTGTGCTCCAGGTTTATACTGTGGTCTTCATAACAGCCCAGAAAGCTTTCTTGACTCATATAAGAGTATGTCTTTCTGTGTGCCTGGCTTGTTTTTATGAATACAAAATATTCTAGATGTGTCCACATTGTTACAATTGACAAATTTTGACATTTTTCAAAGTCTGCACAGGATTCTACAGTGAGTGTGTATTTGTGTTCTATTTAAATGAGATTGGTTTTCTTAATTTCATTTCCATGTAGCTATTTGTAATGAAACATTATTGATTTTTTAGAGTTTATTTTTATATCCTGCCACACCATAGAAATCATTTATCAACATAAAAGTTTCTTTTTTTTTGTAATGGGGAAAGGTCATTGCAGGCACCCACAACAGGTCAAAGTGCAGAAGATAAATGAATATGGAGTTCTCAATCAAAAATAGCACATCTACCACACATTCCTTCACACTCAAGTCTCTAGGAAATTGTGGAAGAGGGTGTGGTAAGATTGTAAGAGTTAGAAGACTCTGAGAAATATTGAAAAATATTGTATCCTGGACACTATAGGAATTAGTTCCAATGAAGTGGATGTCTGCTCAAGATTTGGATTGACAAAGGAAGCACAAAGCTACACTCTGGTAGAGGAACTACAGGCAAGAGATGGCAAGAGAGGGAGGACTGGTACTTTTCTTCAGGGACATAGTCCCTGCAGGCTGCCCAGACTACAGTGATCAGCCTTAGCCCCATGTCCATAGGAGCCACACCAATGAACTACTTCTCTTGTTGGTGGATTGTCCTCTATAATCGAAATAAACCAGTTTCTCTCTTAAAGGTTAAGATAATTAGCAGACAGGTCAGAATGCAAACTGGGATGCTAAGGTATAAAGATCGCTTTTCATGTATCTTACAAAAAAAGCTAATACAAATTTCTGATGCTCTAATATTTTCAGAAAACTATTGTACTCTTTCAATATATAATTTTAACAGATTCAGTATTTTTTATGTTTAGTAAATATGCTGAATTAATGACTTTCATTTTTAGCATCTGAATTTTGATATCATCCTCTGATTTTGGCATTTTACACAATGATTTTTTTTTTTTTTTACCCAATCTATAATCTTGTTTCATATGATTTTATCCTACTCCTTATTTTTCCTTAAGTAATTGTGGAGTTACCTATTATTCATATTAAAGGCATACTAACCACTTGTGCTTCAACATTTCTTTTACTATAATTGTATATGTGTCAAGCCAACAATACAATCTGCTTTAAAGCACTTGAATTTTCTTAAAGAGAAACCCTCTATGTACAAACTACCCTCTACTTTTAAAGATTCACTTATTCTTGAAAATAAAAAGACATTTATTTTCAGCATTCTCTTCCTGCTTGGGTTTCTGTCTCAAAGAATTTCCAGATGGTTTCAAATTTTAAATAGGATTAAGGATTTTGTGGCTTGAAGCCTCTGCACTTTGTTCTCAGCTTCTGATAGGTTTGGCTCTGGACTGAAGTAGCTTTCTTTTGGAAGGCTATCACTCGGGTGTATATAGTCAGCTCTAGTGAATGCCAGGGTTCATTGGGGAATTCTGTTCTCATTTTGCCATGTTCCTTCCACACTCTGAATTATTTTCTCTGCCTCCTACTAAACAGATAATAAAAGCACACAGGTTTTTATCCTCAAGTAGTTTTTTTCTCTATGCATGCGTTTTGTGATTCATGGAATTGCTCTGTGGACAAGTTTTGTTTTAAATAGTTGGGACTTCTAGTATATAATTGTTTTCTGTACTCTTTTTGGATTCCTTACTGATGATTACATGTGGAGTCAGTGACATTAAACACCATGAAGCCCTTGACATTTTCTGTAATCCAATTTTAACTTTTCTTTTTTTTTTTTAATATTGGAACAAGATGGAACTTAAAATATTTGGTAAAATAGTTGAAATAATAAATTAGCTATAGCCACAAATTAATGAGTTTTCAATACAGTAAAAATATACAAACACATTTTAATAGAATTTTGATTAATTTTATACTTTACAAATTTTTCTTTTTTCTTTTTTGTTCATATTTAGTCTAAAAGCTCATTAGGTCCCATTGTGTAATCTATTTTCTTTTCTTTAGTATTTTGAAGGCTAATATTAGCTAGTATTATTTACGATGGAGCCTTAAGAACTTTAAGTAATTTCCTATTTGTTTTGTGAAGATATGTATTTCCCATTAATAATTTTATTTACACTAATTTTTAAAAATAATTACTGTAGATACCAGTCCTCCAACTTCCTTCCTCTATGCAGAGATTCTAGAGTGCTTTGGGTCTTAATGTATTTTTTTCTTCCCCATTCTTACTTAGTATGAGCAAATTCCCACAGAAGGCATAGTCCTAGTCTCGACCCTGCTTTGAGATGCGAGAGTAATGTTATTTATAGGGAGAACCTTGACTAGACAGTAATTCATAAAACGTGGATCATTTCCAAATGGCAGTAACTTATATATTATTTGTAACAAATTGCTTGTAACACATCCTTGTGACTGATTACAGTACACCAGCTGTCACTGTACTACAGCTAAAAACTACTGTATTACAACAAGTTGACCTTTTCAATGGATTTTCTAAAGGATTTTGAAAATCTTACATCGTAGAGGAAGCTCCTTCTTGTGTTATGAAATGTCATTATAATTTGTCTTCTCTGTGGTAGGAGTTTCTGTTACCCAGGGGAATTGCCTCTCCACAGCAAGAATATTTTTGTTCTTTAACTTGACTAGAGAATACATTTTTGTTCCTTTTTTTATATATTTAGTTTTATATCATTCTCTCCTAGAAAAATGCTAACCATAACACTATTAATACACAGTTCTTCTTTGGTACCACCATCATATATAACAGATAGAACTTTGAGGGTCAGGTGAATGAGGAGTGGTGATATTAATAGACAATGTCCTCTGATCCTCTCTTGAACTTCAGGGGCACAAAGACCTTGCCATTTGTTGAGAAACTTCCTGTTTCCATTCCATCTCAGTTAACTGAGAAGTATTAAGGTATTAAAGGTCAGAATAATTTTAGTTTTAGCATAAATATAAAAGGAAAAATAACTTCATTTCCAAACTCTGTACAGGAGTTAAGAAGAACGACTCAATCTCTCTGTGTCCCTGTTTCTCTCTGTAAGACTGTCTCGGTTCCCCTCTCTCTGTCTCTGTCTCTGTGTGTGCATGCTCACGTGTGTGTATGTGTGTGTGTCCCTCTCTATTTCTTTTTTTATTAGATATTTTCTTTATTTAGATTTCAAATGTTATCCCCTTTCCTAATTTCCCCTCCGAAATACCCCTTATTACCCTCCCCCCCCCCCCGGTCCCCTTGCTCACCAACCCACCCTCTCCTGCTTCCTAGCCATAGCATTCCCCTACACTGGGGCATAGAACCTTCACAGGACCAAGGGCCTCTCCTCCTATTGAGGACCAGCTAGGCAATCCTCTGCTACATATACAGCTGGAGCCATGGTCCCACCATGTGTACTCTTTGGTTGGTGGTTTAGTCCCTGAGAGCTCTGAGGGTACTAGTTAGTTCATACTGTTGTTCCTCCTTTGGGACTGCAAACCCCTTCAGCTCCTTGGATCCTTTCGCTAGCTCTTCATTGGGGAACCTGTGCTCAGTCCAATGAATGACTGTGAGCATCCACTTCGGTATTTGTCAGGCACTGGCAGAGCCTCTCAGGACAGAGCTATATCAGGCTTCTGTCAGCAAGCCCTTGTTGGCACCCACAATAGTGTCTGTGTTTGGTTATTGTATATGGGATGGATCCCCAGGTGGGGCAGTCTCTAGATTGTCATTCCTTCAGTCTCTGTTCCACACTTTGTCTCTGTAACTCCTTCCCTGTTTATTTTGTTTCCCCATCTAAGAAGGATCAAAGTATCCACATTTTGGTTTTCTTTCTTTTTGAGTTTCATGTGGTTTATGGATGGTATCTTGGGTATTCAGAGCTCCGGGGTTAATATCCACTTATCGGGGAGTGCATATCATGTGTGTTCTTTTGTTTTTGGGTTACCTTATTCTAAATCTCAAAGCACACATTGCACCGCACACAATAAGAATGAGAACGCTCTCTATTTCTTTGTCTCTGTCTTTGCATTTTCTTTATAACTACTTGCATGGCCTCAGATTGTAAGGTAATTATTTTTGTTCGTGATGAACTCTTCTATGCTTATAAAAGCATCTTCATCTCTTCCTTTAAAATGTTTTTCTCCATTTAATTCTAGTTCTAATTTTCCTCTGAAGAGCCTGTCCACAAAACTATATTTTAACAACATATCTTAGCTATAGGAATGAGAATTTGTATATTTTGTTTGGTAATGAAAGTTGAGGGTTCGGGGCTAGGCTGCCCTCCCCCTAGAGGTTTATCCCTGGACAATTCTGACATTGATCTCCCTTTCTTTCCCCTCCCCTTTTACCCATGACAATTTCCCTGGCCTTGGGCCTTGGGAAGTGAAGTCACTTGCCTGAAAGCAGCTTCCCTACAAACCTGCCTTTAATAGAATCTAATCTGGTTTAAATCTGTTCACTTTAGCGGCAGAGAAACAACTTACCAGAAATATCTGCCGCCCCCCCCCCCCCCCCCCCTCCCCACAAACTAAAGAAAACAGGTACTTGAAGGATTTAATTATAAGCTAATAATGAAGTTTTTTTATTCTACAGAAATCATTTTTTATTTTCTTCCTAAAATTTAGATGCAGGCAAGGTGGTTTGATGGGTAAAGACTTCTGGTACCAAGGCTCATGAACTGAGTTTGATCTCTGGAACTTGTATGATATTAGGAGAGAGCTGTCTTTAATAAATTGTCATATGACCTTCACACATACACCATGGAGTACATAGAAGCACACACATACACACACACACACACA
>JADRCD010218459.1:11891-23593 GCA_019843815.1 Montemys delectorum | reverse complement strand
ACACACACACACACACATAGACACACACACACACTACATCGATAAGTACTAGATATTAATATATCAAATGTCTTAAAACAACTTTCTTATTTATTGTGCTATTTCTCTGAAGTTGCATTATGTCAAAGGCAATTCTTATAAAAGAAGACATTTAATTGGGGACTAATTCAGGGCATTATTCCACTATCACCATGGCAAGAATCATGGGGACACACAGGTAGGCAGGCAGGTAAGCATGAAGCTAGGGAAGTAGCTGACAGTTTTACAGCCGGATCTGCAGGTATCGCCTGTGGAGAGAAAGGGATGCTGGTCCCGGAGTGGGCTTTAGAAACCTCATTTAAAACACCACAACATTTAATCGTTTATCATCAATGTATATTTAGTACTTTCTAAAAAAAAATGTATGGTGATTAGAAATAACAACAAAATGTTTTGTGTATTCATACAAAATACAAAAGTCCTCATAAAACATTGTCCATCACTAACATAAATGATAACAAAAATATTCATTAGCAGTATGATAAATAGCATTACAAATATGTAGACAAATGCAAAATAATACTGAAGAGGGGGCATGTCTATAGCAAAAGAGGTGAGTGAATGAAATCAACTTTTGTTTACTACACAAAATATTTGCATGTGGGCGTTAAGGCCATAAATTGACACTGGGTACCTTTCACTTTATTTACTAAGATAGTATATCTTACTGAACCTGTAACTTATCATTTTGGTTAGTCTGACTAGCCAGCTTGCCCAAAGGATATCCTCATGTACTATGTGTTTTACTGTGGTCCTGAAAAGTGCTGAACATACTGAACAAAATGGTTATTAGTTGCCAGCCACTCAAAAACTTCTAATGACTGAGTAATTTTGTTCAGTATTTCAAACTGCTTCACTGTGTTTGTTCTAAAAATTGAATAATATAGCCATTTTAGAACCCGAGTTCCTTAGAATGTATTCAGGCTTCTTTCTCTGTTAGGATATCAGAGGCTGTGTTTGGTGACAGCTGTTTATTCATAAAGTAATCACTTTGACTTGGGTTGATTAATCATCAGTCAATGTGCCTTTAACCATTGTGAAGTTTCTATCCTGAGCTCAGCCTTGGGGCTCCAATGATTTTAGAAAGTTACTTAATTTTCTTTTTCCTCGTATTGAAAATGCAAAATTTCTTTGATTTTTTTTTTTTTTTTTTTTTTTTTTTTTTTTTGCCTTTTATACTCTCTATGTTCATTCTTGGACTCTGCTCTCTGACAAAATGTCAAATCACTTCGGAAGAAGGCTTATTAAGTGCTGTCTTTACGCCCTGCCACCTGCAGATAATTCTGGTTCTGGTTTAAAACCAGACTTCTTTTGCCAGGATCTGGAAACAGGCCTATTTGGCCTTGGGTCATACTCAAGCTGTGTCAAGTCAAGAGCCTCAAATAAATTTAAAATTGGAATAGAGTAAATGATAAAGAACTCACTCCGTGGTTCATTGTTGTCTGAATCTCCTTTAAACAGGACTCCATCGTCAAGAATTCCCTTCTTAAGGATGCAGAACAAACTTACATGTTATATGAATTCATATAACATACATTAGTTTTCATAATATGCCATGGACCGGGGTTTCTTGCAGGGACCCTGTGTTCCTTGGGACAATGGGTCCTAGCCAGGTGAGCTCGGGATTCGGCTGGGTCCGACAGACAGACTCAACACAAAGAGTGTAGGTATCTGAATGTATTTCTGGGGTGGTGATGGTGCACGCCTTTAATCCCAGCACTTGGGAGGCAGAGGCAGGTGGATTTCTGAGTTCGAGGCCAGTCTGGTCCACAGAGTAAGTTCCAGGAGAGCCAGGGCTACATAGTTCCCTGCCTCGAAAAAAACAAACAAACAAACAAAAATAACAAACAAACAAAAAAATGGCATGAGACTCTTACAATCATTGCAAAAAAGATATGAAAAATCTGGCAGCTCAGCAGTCGAGGTACATCTGAGACCATCTAAAATACACTGGGTCTAAAAACAGCAGCCATCTCCTCTGGACTGGTGTAGCACCCCTGGGCTCCAAATGGTCGGGCAGCATGGGCCCGGCCTGAGTCCTTAGGGGCTTCGGGTGAGCCAGCCAGGAGGATGGAGGCTCGAATCTCGAATGCTGAATCTAGAATGCTGACTCTAGAATGCTGAATGCTCGACTGCTTAATCTCTTGAATCTGGACTGGTGCTGCACCCTACCCCCCAGCCCCCAGGGCCAAGAGCCCTGGGCCCGGGGGACTGCGGACTGCATGAATCTAAGTCTTAGTCCACCTAAGTTCTAGTTCTAGTCAGAGTGCCAGCGAGTCCAACTGCTCAATGCAGACTCCTCTATCTGGAATGCTGACTTGCTCCACACAGTCTCTCACACACACACACACACTATGCTCAAGGTCCCGCCCATCCTAGGTAAAACCACCCACTATGCTAATCTACTGAGCTAGTAGAGATAAGTCTCTTGAAAATTCCTAGGAGTGGTTCAGCTGCAGTCCTTGACTGAGAATGAGGATTCTACTTGACCTTGCCCTGGGATAAGTCTCCCATTCTGTAAGCTTCAATGCGGTTTTCCCTTCCTTATTTCCCTAACAATGCCAGAGGCAATTAGCCTGGGTGGGTAAATTCCAAGCCTTGGTTTGGCTAAGGTTTTGGAACTTTGGTAAAGGTCAGAGAGCCACTTCCTGTTTGGTCTAGCCATTAATGAACCATATCTTGGTGGGCACCTAGCTTGAGAGTTGGCAAGGACATATCTGGGCTACCTCTGAGTTAGGGGGTGCCAGGCGACAATTTGAGGCAGGAGACTGCCTTTCCTTGAAGGTTTTGCCTCAAATACTGCTGTCACACAAGGTCTGCATGGCAATAATACACTGTTCGCAACTGACACAAATGAAAAAAAATCAAGATGTTCACCAATAGCATGATGAATAGCATTACAAATAGTAAAGAAAACTGAAAAAGAACATTGTTAATGAACATTAATTCAGCAAGAAAAGTGAATGAATGAAACACATTTTTATTGACTCATTACATAAGGAATATATACTCAAATTTTACTATGAAAGTGCTTAACAAGCAAAACTAATCTATTCTAGTAGAAGTTGTTGCTTACTTTAGTTAGGATCAATGACCAGAATGTGAGACAATGAGAGGTTTGTTACTAAGTTGTGTTTCTGAATAGGAGGCTGTGTTCACTTTACACATGGTTGTGGAACCAAACATAATTTTGTATTTTCTTGTTTGCAGGCAATATTTAATTTAAAGTTAATCAAGTAATTCAAAGTCCTAATAAATTATTCACATGGATATATTTGGATCTGTTTTTATTGTCACGCTCCAGTAATATAGCCACACTTTAAGGTATTTTAAAAGTTTCAGTGTTTTAAAGAGAGAGAATATTCATTCCAATTAATATGAACATCATGACTGTGATCCAACCCAGCTTCCTTAATGGATAGGTATCAAGTAATGAACTGTGAATGAATCCTCTGTGAGTGGCACCAATTTGAAATGAAATATGTAGCACAATCAATCAATTTCATCGGTTTTTTCAATGAAAAAGGAAAAAGCTCTTTGTGATATATTCATTAATGCAATAGCTCTTGCCTCAGATTTTCTCTTTTCCCATACAAATGCCTGTATTTTAACTTTTTCAATAAACACACACACACACACACACACACACACACGTACACACAAACACACACACTCACACATGCACAAACAAACCCTAAAATCCAGTTCCTTTCATTCGAGTAATGCAAGAAGCTGATGGATAGTGTTGAGTGTGGTCTTACATCATTCAACATCTGCACAATAGTTTTCCTATCAGAAGTCACTGTGATGATTTACTACTGGAGTCTCTAGCCAGAACGTGTCTTATCAGACATCCCAAGCCAGCCTGCTTTAGATATTTAAGCAATACTTGGATGTTCCTGAAGGTTGTAATGCAACTTTTCAGTAAGTAGGACTCCCACTGGTATTCTTCAATGATTCAAATGTTTTTAAGTCAAGTCCAGATAGCAGATAACAAATTGAAGAAACAAGCAAATTATTTTATATAAGAATGAAAGCCTATTCGTACAAGGTAGAAATATTGCTTTAAAAGTCACTAATAACAAATAAGTCATGAGAATGAGACATATTAAAATTTAAGATGAAAGTCTCTGAGAGTTGTGTCAGGAGTATGCTTGAGAAAGTTACTACAGTCTCATCAGGAAGTAGCTACTACCAGTTAAATTTGAGTTTGTGATTTGTCTATTAATAAGCTATTCTTATATTGTGGGAAGAATCTGCTAATTGCGTTCAAAGTCCATCATGACCAGCTAGCCTCAGAGCTCTGTGCAAAATGGCACACTCCCTCGTTTGCATGTTTTCTCCTTCTTTGACCTTGTCTGGGGGGAATTCTAACACCCCCCCGCCCCCCGCCCCACTCGCCTCTATCTAAGGAATGCCACTCATGTAGCCTCAATTAGTTTAGAGGATCAATTTTCTTTCCCCTGACAAAAGCTGTTCAGTTAGCACTTGAGGTTTCTGAAATGCTTCCTCAAGTGAACGAGATATGCCAGGTACCCTAAGCTTCCAGCAAATGACCTATGCCCATCCTGGATTTCCCAACCTTCAGTCCCCCAAAACTTTGTAAGACTTCAATCACCATAAGTAAATTTGACCGGCGTACTGACAAGCAGTCTCAGCGTGGTCATTCACTGTAGGTACTCACAGGGCTTGTGAACCACTTCTTTGATTCTCTGCTGGCAAAACCTTTGTGGACTGAATATGCTGAGGGTTCATGAGTGCAGGGAGACACACATTATATAATTCAGTTACGGTTATTATTATTACCTTATATTTATAACAGTATCTCTAGTATGCAAGAGTACATACATATGTGTGGTCCATTTAGAGAATATTATGAATAATATCTCAAGAAATGACAACTTTTCTGTGCTAATAAGTAATACTTCTCACAGTTTTGAGACATGGTTCTGTATCTTTCTCTTCCTCTGCAGTAGATTACAACTTTATTTGAAAGTTTCTTAATAATATTCACTGACATTGGCAAATACTCAGTTTTCTTGTGGGTTATGGTTCTCAGTAAATACAACTGAAATGTTTGTATTAATGTTTGTTAGATAGTTAGAAATGTTAAATTATACTAGGCACACTAATAGCTCTTAGTTAGCTACAGTTATACCCAACTTTTTATATTGTGGAAACAATATTTGTAAAAGATAATTTTTCTACATTAAAATATGCAAGTCATTATACCAGAAGGAAGTTGGCTATCAAGTTACAAGAGAGAATCTGAGAAAGATTTAAAAGAAGACAAGGCAATGAATCTCAGAAGAACTGATATTAAAGTGTTCATATCTTCATCTCCTGTTGAAATAACTGGTCAAAGCAGAAAACTAAGAAAGGAATTCTGGACATTAATAGTAATGTATACAGGAAAATAATTTTCATAACTAAATCACAAAGCAATTTTTCATGCCAGAATTCTTTATTTTATTATATATTTTCTTTACATTTCAAATGTTATCCCCTTTCCTGGTTTCCCCTACAAAAAAAAAATCCCTATTCCCTCCCCTCTTCCCCTGCGATTCACACTTATGGTGGTCATCAGTGTCCTGTGTAATTATCCTCCTTTGAAATTCAAGGCAGCATCACTTCCACATGAAAAAGTGGTGCGAGAATACATCCCTAGACATTTTCATTCTCTTCCCATTGACTGAGCATTTTTTATATTTTTAGTGCCATGTTTACCTATAGGAGAACTCTATCATTTAATTTTGTAGTATACCTTTGGAAAATCTAGTGGACAAAAAGGTATTTTTACTTACCAAACTAGGAATTGAAATAATAGTGATTTTCTTCAAGGATCTCAGATATTCTAACATTTACTTTTTCTTTGTTGAAAGGGATCCTGACATGATTTTCAGTCGCATTTGTTATTTTCAGAAGTAGACATGCACAAAAGTTTAATTTAAAAATATTTAGAAATTATTCTTAAATTGTTTTTTAAGCATTTCCTTTGTGGTAAATTTAACATGTATAAAACAACCCTTGGTAAATAGAAAACGAAGATGTTGATTGAAATAAGAAGTGTTAGAGCTGGTTGTGAAATTCACTATTTCATCTCAACGTGCACTTCATCGTTTGTATCTAACCATTATGTGTGTCTGTTATATGAATCTGTGTGTCATGTTTCCTCATGGAAGACTAGGATTTGTCATGAAATAAACTCATATTTATCAGTCAAGAAGAAAATTTAACCTTTCTAAATATGTAGTTTGCATATGCATATTCAGGAATGTGGGAGATTCCAGATGCCAAGGACAATTGAAATACTTTCTATATCAATATTAAATAAATATCATTCTTACATAGAAGAATTGTGTAAAGAGATTTCTTCAGGATTTCCTGAGCCTTGAGAGGGAAGGATTTGGTGGAGGTGTTCCATTTAGGCTGATTGTTGCAAAGTTTCTAATATTTTCTACATATTTTCTGGCAGTTGGCCTCTGTACTTGTTCTAGTCTGGTGCAGGAGGAAGCTACCCTGATGATCACTGAACAAGGCACTAATCTATGAGTATAACAGAATGTCATTAGGAATCATTTTATTTGTGAGAACAATATTTAAATACTAATAATTTTAGAATTTAGGAATCAATTTCTTGACTAACTATTCAAAAGTTGGTCAGTGGGTTAAGTAGTCAACTGTTAGTAGATGTCTCATAACTGTAGAAGACATTCTATTGTTGAAAAATCACATTCCAGCCTTCAAAGAAAGATGAGACACGTTAGCCTTTTCATGTTTGTACCTGAAATGGAAGATGAAAGAAAAGTGTCAATAAAATGAGACCAAAACAAACAAAATTTGAGACTTTGTCTTAAAAGGACCTTCCAGCGAGTTTTTGTATGAGATGAATAAATAGAATCAAATACTTCATAAGTTTATAAATGTTTCTAGAAAACTTTGTTCAGGATTCTCTGAACTCAGACTCTAAATGCCTTTGGATTGTATAACAATAAATTATTTTTCTTGCATCCAGCCACAGCCAGATGAAGGAGTTGTAAAGGTTGTGGGCTCAGTATACTTCTCAAAATCATCCAATAGCAGCTCTTCCAGCTCACAATCAATTTTTTTGTGTGTGTGTGACATTGTGAAGTGAGCAGATGGCCAAAGCTTTTAGAGCTTAGAAAACTTCACTGAGAAAATTCTCATGGGATTGCAAAAGATATTAGTGAACAAGGAGACATCAACATTTCTAATCCAACTGAACTACAAGGATAGAAGGAATCTGGGATTGTCTGTTTTGAGCAAGAATAGGATGTTTTCTGTAAAAGTGAAAACTGCACAATTGTATTTGAAAAACTGAATTATATAATGTTGTTAAGAATATTGTATTTCTTCCCATTCTATTCTAGACAAATTCGTAAGGGCACTTGTTAGCTTCCTTGAAGTTAGATTAGAGTTTGGCTCAAGCTTTTGTTTATTACCTATGGACAGAGTGCAATATTTTATGTCGTGGGGCTAACCTATGAAATCTTCACTGGACTAGTTGTCATTTATGCTCCATTTTATGTCACACTGGAAAGTTACGTGTAGAAGCTGAGTGTGCTGCTGATGTAGGAATGCATGAATGGAAACTGACTCAGAGTCTCATTCTTTTATTCTCCTCTGCCTGAATCTATGGGACTTGACCTGAGAAACAAACCAACCTATTGTATCTAGGTAGGCATTTGGTTTTGTTAAATTGTACTTCGTTTAGCTAGGATATCCTACTAAACACAGACACACACATACCCCAAATTGATCTTCTGATTCTGTTAAAACATCTGAAATTACTTAAATACTGCATTCATTGAAAATATTTCCCTAAAAAAATAGGAAAGTTTTTCTATTATATGCAGTATTTAAATCCTGTATTAGAATCATGGATTACTTGTCTCAGAAGAAAAGAATGGAGATTTTATTAATTATTCCTGTTAGAGAAATAATTAGTGAGGCTGTGTGGTACACAAACATTTAGAGTGAAGCTTAATGTATTACCTATCATTCCTTCTACATTTAAAACCCAGTCAAAACATAAGAATAATTTATTAGTGGTTGTAGGTTGAACTTTTCAAGTCGAATGGACAAAATGGTAGACAGGAACTTAAAACTTTCAAAAGGAAAAGACTTTTTGACAAAGGAATGGGGGAAATATAACACAATAAATCATATTTGTAATAATTGTGATTTTCCCCAAAATGCTATTGTCTAGGCATTCTAGGCAATCTTCACATTTGAAGAAAATTGACCAGAAAGGGGCACCATGGTTCCTAGGGAATCATGGACAACACAGCATTGGGCAATGATGCTAGCCTGGGCAATACTACAGATCTTCAGTATGTCCAGAAAATGGCAATATATAGAAAAAGCTGAGAGTAAGCATTGTAAGTCTTCAGGAGACTAAAGCCTATCAAGTTCCTGCCAGGCACCTGTGAGGTAGAGTCGAGGCAAGAATAATTCATGTTGACATTTTTTCCCTACAACTTTCCATTCTATACCAAATAAAATTTACAAAAAGAAATGTTTCTATCTCCTGTACAAAGGTTCATCAAATGCCAGATATTTGTGTGATGAGCACTACGCATGTACTGCTGACACAGCTTAGTTTTTCTAATATGTAAGTGTAAAGGAGAAAATGTGGATTGTTAAAAACAATGCATCTTGAATGATATGCACATGATTTGATTTTGATTTAATCTCTCAAGAACTCTGTTATTATTAATATTATAATATGACAGATTCCTTAATTTCATGCTTTCTTTTTCACAATGGACCTAAGCCAAATGAATTATTTTATTATTATATTTATAATTTATTTGTCTTATATTTCTAAACATTTTATGCTTAATTAATACTGAATCTTTAAAATGATAAAATGTCAATCTTTTTTGTTTTATTTTTCTTTGCTTTTTTTGCAACCAGATACTTTATTCATATTCAAGGATAACAGTGGTCTTCTTCTTTTGCCTGTAACTCTCAGGAGTTAGTATTCAGTAATTGCTAGAATACTTGAACACACACACACATTATTTTCCTTTTCTCTGCTAGTTTTTGGAGTTTCTGGATAGTAGACTACTGGGGAATGGCTTCTCTTTTATCTTTACTTCCTTAGATATTCTATCTCATACTTGTGTTTTCTCTCAAAAAATTAAAAACAATTGTTTTAAAAAAATAGGCATCAATAGCCACTGCTACTTGAATGTCAGAACATTCGATGCCATTGCCTTTTCTGCTAATGGGATTCTAATTAGACTGATCAGTTTTAATTAGTATGCTGTCATGTAGTAATGTAATAAAATAGTGTGTTGAGGAAAATTGATCTGGCCTTAGTGCTAATTACTCTCTTAGACTCTGTTTTATCAAAATGGGAATTGATTGTTTCCAGGAAAGGTAATTTCTGTTTCCCTTCTTCTGTCATCTCTTGTTTATTACATACTACTTACATTTAAGTGTGATTCTCCGTAATTCATATTGGGTCCTCATTCTCAGTTTAACTGCATTCTGGACTTTGGTTTGTGCTCAAAGGATGGTGCTTCATCAATAGCTAAACAAGGCATTCCACAGTAAAACCTTTTCTGAAATTAAAGTTCAAGACCACTATCCCCTAACATTGAGGGCGGGCTCCAGTTGGGGCTGGTAGGCGAGACCCTGGTCAGCTTCCATTAAAATCAAAGTTTCGAGACATGGTGTTGCTAGAACCATAAAATTTAAAGATTGTAACATTACCATTAGCAAGAAATATTTTTAAAAATTTCACATAATTTACTTATATTTTCTCAAGGCAGTATGCAATTTCAAGTGGTAAATAAATATTTACAACCATTAGGAGATTGGTTTCAGTCACGATGACTCAATTCTTTTTAAAATAATAATAAATTGATATAACTGGTATTTTCTTATATTGCAAATTATTTGGAAGAAAAAACTGGAAATCTAACAAAAATTTAAGGTCCATATTTGATCATTAATTGTACATTGTATACGTTTTTAAAATAAAATTTCTATTACAAGCAAGTTAAATATTTTTTGCATAAAATGACCTCAGTTGTACTTTATTATTTTTCCTTTAAACATAATTTGCTTTAATGATTTATATAGGAGAAAAGTAGGATTTAATTTAAAACAGGGTATATCTTGATCTTCATAAATTTTTATTATATTTTATGATGGTTGCAGGAGACACTGAAGAACTAATTGGATTGCCTACCTAACTTTCTGTGATTCTCAGGGAGTGATTAGAAGGGTAGAACATTCACTTTCAGGTGTATATGCAGTCTAACTCTATATACTAGTTTATGGAACTCACGGTCCCTAAAATCATTACTTAAAAAGTCCTAAAAGGATATAGAGGATACATGAATAGTTTAAAATAAATTCCATTTTTACTTCTAAGAGCCCAACAAATAGTACTTTAGGTAGTAGATTAAATAAGTAACCTTTTGTTAAATCCCTGACATATCCCCTGGATCTATACTCATGTAATATGTCTAGGCACAATAACTGATCTAGTAACCGTGTGGTCTATGTGTAATCTGGTTGCAACTCATGCTCGTGTGAAAATCATAACAGTCATTACTTGCCTTATTATATCAGTTGATTCTTGCTTTACATAAGTTTTTATTATTGAACAAAAGTAGAGTTAAGTAATATTTAGGAATTAGCTCTTGTTTCACTATGCGATATTCATTATGTCTACTGTAGGCAGTCTTTTCATATTAAAAATATAAAAGTTTCTTCTTAGAATATAGATGTTTTATAGATAGCATAATAATTGTATGGTACATGAGACTTTATTCAATAATCCTACATTTATTCTAAAATTTCACTATGTTGTTTTCTCAGATGTGCACTTATCTAATCTTGCTGCATTTCACTATGGGAAAATGGAAGTATCAGTATGTAAAATATAAAGAACTAGCTCCATTACATCCATTGATTAATAACTGGCTAACATTTTCTAAGTGATGAAAAGTTAGATAGAATATGATTTTATTATGAAGAAAGTACATAAACATACATAAAATAAATTCTAACTGCAGTTTAGATATTAACTGAAATACAATTTTTAATTGAAAAAGGTATGAAAAATGACCAAGTTAGAGAGAGGACAATATGCTATCTATGAGAGATTTAGGAGCTAAGGCTTGTGATAGCTATTCCAAGATCTTTGAGGATAGACATTTTGATTTGTTCACTATCACTGCCTGTCTTGCCTGGTCTAACTTGTGTGAGAATTTTTTCTGTTTAAGCACAGTGATGGAAGTTGAAAAGCTATCACTTGTGAGACTCTTAGTCTCTCCATATTTCCCATACTGTTGGATAATATCTCCTGATTAAACTATAAAGTTTGGAAATGATATTTTTGGTTGCTGTACTTACCAACTGGGGGAGGCAGGATACTGACGACTTGCCCCTCTCAGAACCTTTTGAGGAAATGAATCTACTCTTTTCATAGTTCAAAGATGAATTATTTGGGAAATCAATCCTTGTGCTATATGAAAATGGTTCTGACACAGAACTTCAATTGGAAAAAGAGTAGACTCTCTAAAGAAAGGTCTTTATACACAGACTACAGAAATAGGTCCTTGAGGATGGTGAGCTGTAGGGTGAATTAAGCTAAACAACGCTGTGCTCTGGACAGGTTG
>JADRCD010218459.1:0-11491 GCA_019843815.1 Montemys delectorum | reverse complement strand
GGTCTTTCACTATCTTGTGAGCAGACACTCCTGTAAATGTAGTTTTGGGAACCAAAATTAACATAACACAAGGAGCATTAGGCCAAACCCATATCAGTGAGTCATGATTTGTAGCTATAGCAAATGTTTGACTTTGGGAACTGTATATCAAAAACACTTGGTAAAACTATGGAAAGGTAATATGATTTTCTTCAAAATTATAAAAGTAGGCATTTATATCTGAATTTCGTAAAATGCCTGAAGTTCAAGGAAGGATTGCCATGGGCCTTGTTTCTAGTAATGTCTGGCTTCTGGATTGTAGAGCACTGAATTACTCTTATAACCTTAAACATAATTCAAAGCTAATAAATTAGATATGGATAAAATATAAAAGTATTCATCCACCTCTGTTGGGTCTCTTCGTCATGACCAAATCACCTGTCCAAAGCTTTGTGTTCAAATATTTCACTGGCCTATAATATATTTATTAGCTAAATACATGAAATTTCCAACAATTGATTAGCTTGTGTTTTTTTTTCTTTTTGGGGGGGGTCTATAGTAATTTTATTGTAACAGAGAAACCAGGCGGCAGTATGTCTACATGATTAGAGCAGATAGTGGTTATCTTTCTCAAGGGCGGAGTCTGAGCCAAGCTGGCAGCACACAAACCCCAGAATATCTCCTTCTGATCCTACCCTGCAAGTCTGACTCACGTGAAGAGACAGGCTGTGCAGTGGGATGAAGGAAGAGGTCCAGCTGGGCAGAGGCCCCATCCCAGGAGGAGCCAATCAATCACTGAAGAGGACACTGAAATCAAGGGTAGAGTCCCACTCTCCACGGCTCTTTGATGAGAGAGGAGGCTATGGCATGAGCAGAAAAACTATGCTCTCCATTCTTTGAGAACTCCCAGTAGGATGAGGTTGAGGGTCAACAGAGCAGCAGAACGGGATGAAACTCTAGGCTCTAGAACACCAATGACAAGAAGAGGCAGGCGGACAAGACACTACATCTTCCACTGTCCCTGTTGAAGTGGCAGCAGACCTGTTGGTTTTTTTGTAAAGCATAATTTCTGTAATGTGGTCTGCTGACACAGTTGCTCCATGCAGGGAGGACAAACTCGAGGACAACTGTTAATGACAGAACTAGTTATTTTTCTCTTACAACCTCTAATATGAGAGGCTCTACTGGGATCCACGGGAGAGCCCCTGATACCATCTGAGGCTCCAGGTAGAGCTTCTGACCTATTCCAATGCCGTGGCTGACAGGTTTTTGGTGCTGTGACTTTTCTTGCATGTGTAAACTTTCAGAAAAGCTGGAGACAAAAGGATGAGGGAATTTGGTTGAGAGCCGATGAAGTTCCAGATACCAGCCGTGGAAGCCTCTGCCCTACCTCTTTTCCGAGGTACTCGTTCAGTCACCAAGCGTTATGCACCATGATTGGAAACAGGATCTACTCACCACCATCCACCCTCCCTCACCCTGCACGTGACTCTCATGAGTGCAAAGGCTGAAGGGAAAGTGGTCTCTGTTCCTTTGCACCTGGGAATTACTTGGTGACCTGGTGAATGGCATGGACAAGGTCGCCCACATTGCCAGAGGTTACCCCTGCCAAGGAGATTCGGCCATCCTTTGTCATGTAGACCGAGAACTCCTTGGTCAGCTGCTCCACCTGCTCGGGCTTTAGGCCAGTGAAACAGAACATGCCGATCTGGTCGGTGATGTGCTGCCAGTTGTGGGAAGAGCCCTCTTTCTTCAGGTTGGAGACCAGCTGGGTCCTCATGCTGCTGAAGTGGTCAGCCATGCCTTTTACCTCTTGCAGCCATTGCTTCCGCAAGTCTGGAGAAGTCAGGATGGTGGTGGCAATCCGGGCACCATTGAGAGGTGGGTTGGAATACAAGGGACGAATCAGGATCTTCAGCTGTGACTCCACCCTTTTGGCTTCTTCAGCGTCTTTGCAGACCATGGTGAAGGCTCCCACCCGCTCACCGTACGGGCCCATGTTCTTGGCATATGATTGGCAGAGGCAGACATTGATGCCCTGCTCGATGAAGTGCCCAGGCATCCTTATCACCAACACCGCTGGCAAAGCCTTGGTAGGCCATGTCGAAGAATGCGAAGAGATTCTTTTACTTCACCACCGACGCCATTTCCTTCCATTGCTCTGGACGCAGGTCCACACCCGTGGGGTTGTGCGCGCAGGCTTGCAGGAGGAGAACACTCTGCTCTGGGATTTTTGATTTGTCTTCTAGGGCTCCGGAGAAATCAAAGCCGCAAGTCTTGGGGTCGTAGTAGCGATAACCTTGGAGCTGCATGCCAGCATCCCTGAAGATGGGCGTGTGATTTCCCCAGGATGGTTTGGGCAGAAAGACATCTCGGCTGAACTTAAAAAATCTTTGCAGAAAACTGGCTCCAACCCTTAGGGCTCCAGTCCCGGAAATGGTCTGCACAGTGACAAACCGGCCGCTTTAAAACACTTCGTTGTTCTTACCCAGGGCCAGTTCTGCAGAAGCCTTACAGAATTCAGCCAGTCCCCCAATGGGCAGGTATTCTTTGTCCAATTTTTTTGCAGCAATCTGGGCCTCTGCCTTCTGAACACTGGGCAGCACCTAAGGCTTTCAGTTATCATCCCGGTAGGCGCCAACTCCCAGGTTCATCTTCTTGCTGTTGGTATCTCTCTTGAAGGCTTCAGTAACTCCCAGGATGGGATCTGGAGGTCCCATTTCGACATGGGTCCACCAGGAGCTGGCTCTGGCAGAGGCTGCAGCAGCAAGACCTGGGTGAAAGGCAGCAGCCGTCCCGGAGGGTACGCGGCTGGAGTGCAGGAGGGCCATGGTGGGCTGTAAGAGGGCAGTGGATGGTGGTAGAGCCGAGATCAGGGGAGGCATCCGCTGGAATCCTTTTTTTTTTTTTTCTTATTGGGAATTATCTGAACAGAAGTTTCTCTGGAAGTTACCTGGCTTTATCCTGAAAGGAGAACGTATGTATATCTATCTATATATCATTAAATATATAATTTAATTATATAATTATACTTTATATAATTATACATTATATTACATAATATATTATATAAATTAATTATATAATTTAGGGTCCTGATATAAGATATATAAATAGTACATAGAAGATAAGGAATGACTTGAGGTAGAAATTGAGAATTATAGTCTACTTTTGTAATCTTATATTCACAATAATATGAAACATGAACACAAAATGTATCTTATATTAAATATTTATCAAATGATCATGAAATAGCTCATACTATATATAAACATTTTTAAAGAACAACATCTCTTACTTGACAAATAGTTTATTTAAAATATTTCATCTTGTCTTTTGTCACAATAAAATTTTACTTTTATGTTTGAAACTATAATGAAAAATTCATGTGCTAGATTTTCAATTTCATGTCAATTTTTCTCTTCCCAGAGTAAACCAAACCAAAATTACCATGGTTTTCAATCTCTGAATCTATGGGACAAATGAAATATTTCCTCCCCCACATTTTTGTCAGGAGTTCTACCACAATGATGTGGATTATAATTTATGTCACAATAAAA
The DNA here is from genome assembly GCA_019843815.1 of Montemys delectorum. Taxonomy (NCBI): domain Eukaryota; kingdom Metazoa; phylum Chordata; class Mammalia; order Rodentia; family Muridae; genus Montemys; species Montemys delectorum. Next base: position 7,952 of record JADRCD010218459.1, on the reverse strand, counting down.
TTTTGCTTTTATTTTGAAAGTATAATGAAAAACTCATCTGGTAATAAAGGTGTGGTAGCACAGACCTTTAATCCAGGCCATACCTTTTGCTGGAAACCTATATAAAGACATTGGAAGAAGGAAGGCTCTCTTCCTCACCTGTTTGCCTTGTAGGACTTGTTTGGACTTTCAGTCACAGCTGCTGCTGAGTTGGACTACAGACTGTAAATCATCAACAAATTCTTTTACTATATAGAGACCTTCATGAGTTCTGGGACTCTAGAGAACTCTGACTAATACAACATCCATATTACAAATGATATGTACTTTAAAAATATCAATTCTGGACACTGGGTTGGGCACAAAGATTGAGATAGTTCTTACTATCTGCTGGTAAAGTCATATGTGAAAGGACACTAAAGGGACATGGTTGACCAGGCACAAAATGAATGATTTTGCAAAGAGTTAATGAGTAAAGCAAACACAAATTGTGTTCATTGATTTCTACTGATTATAGTTTGAAGTCATTTGTGAACGTGTTTTCAAAAAGTAGTCCAGAAAAATAAGAATTATGATAAATAATATAGACATTAAGAGAGTTTGCAGTTGGATATTTCTATGGATATCAGAGTCTATATAGAAAAATAAAAAGGGTTTTGATTGACAAGAATAAATTTAAGGGATGGTTATCACAGCTGTCACTATAATCTCTGAATGGATTAAAGTGTCTCAGATTTAAGACCCAATTAAGAGTTTGGCCAAATCAAGAAAATCTTTAATTAGTTAAAATGTCTCATAGAAAACAGATTAAAATATAACTCAATCACAGAGCTAACATGGTCAAGGTTTGTAGCTTCACTGCTTGGTTAAGGATGGCTTGGTGTTATAAGATAGAAACAGAATTAATGCTATAAACGTTTAGTGAGTTCTGGATGGTCAATCTGGCTATTTGTATATGATTCTGGTTGGAACAAAATAACGAGACTACTAAATTTTTGAAGAAAATTTCTGCTACAGTATGTAAAGATTAAACTAAGCAGTAAATATCTGTCACAATTTAAGAGGATAAATTTTCTTCTAAAAGGAATATAAGCAGCAAGTGGACTGATGAAGCCACCCAGTGAAAAGAAGAGTGTGTTTCTTAATTCTAAGGAGAAAGGTACAAAGGGAAACTTTGTCAGGGACAAGAAAATTGGGGAGAGGAGGTACTAATGAACAGGACAAACAAAAGGACAATAATCCATTCTCAAGTAAAACATCCATTGTCAATTGTGACATTGCCTTCTATGTCTATTGGATAATGCCTTCTATTTTCTATTATCTTTTTCCCAAAATGGAAGATACGATGTACATTAGAGAATAAAATATAGTTTGTTTTAATCATATGTTGACGATAAGCAAATCCTTTGAAGATTGACTGGTGGACTGAAATAAACAAAAGAAAAAGAAGTAATTGAAATGACTAGATGATCCTATGAAATTTGCAGCCATTAGATTTTACATATTTTCTTTTGGATTATGTGTATATTTTTGTGAATGTGTATTTCTTGTGTATGTGTAGGTGCCTGCTCAGGACAGTACGGGGCACTGGATTGCCCTGGAACTAAAATTACAATTGGAAATGAACCAACTAACAAGGGTATTGAGACCACACTTGGGTCCTGTTGCAACATTTTCTCTGTCCAATCACATTAGGGCAGTGACCGGCCTGTGATTGGACAGGAATAGAGAGGTGGAGCTAGAATTTGAAGAGGAGAAAGGTCAGAGAGCAGGAGGAGGAGGATTTTCTTCCTGGAGGCAGTTAATGAGGATGAGTCAGATCCCACGTGATTATAACCAGGCTAAGGTTTTTAGAAGGTTAAAATAATTGGGTCAAAAATATTGCCTCTATTATTTAATTCTGAGATTATTGTATTGGCGTCCTGTAAATTGTGATCTTATTATTATATAAACCTGATTGGATATTAAGGCCTTAAGTGTCATGTCTTACCTACCAAGTACTAGGCACTCTTGAGATGAATGATTGTGGGGGTGTGTAAATAATTGCATATGAGCGATATTTTGCTGCTAGCTGGAAGAAAATAGCAAGAACCTGCCGGGACTTAGTGTTGAGGCTGGATGGTACTGGCATTAGAACATATTCTGGCGGGAAAGGAAGTTTGCAGGGTAAATTCATTCTTTATTAATTCCTGCAGCAGGGCCCTCTGCAAAAGAAGTAGTAATTCCTAACTGGAATAATTCCCTTTACATACTTGGCATCACTCTTGAAAAGTCACAGGAGGACTAAGTACATCCTCTCCCAATGAGGCCAGAGTCAAGAGACAGCCCTTGTTCAAGTTGATAAGGGACCCACATGAAAAATAAGCTGTCCACCTGCTACATCTGGGTAGGAGACCTACGTCCAGCCCAAATAATGCTGTTTCATTGGTGGTTCAGTCTCTATTAGCCCCCATGGGCTCAGGTAAGTTGACTTTGCAAGTCTTCTGGTGGTGTCCTTGACCCCTCTAGCTCACTCATTTCTTCTTCAACTCTTCCACAAGACTTTATGACCTTTGCTTAATGTTTGGCTGTGAGTTTCTGCATCTGTTTCCATCAGGTGCTGGATGAAGCCTCTCAGAGGCTTCATGGTAGGCTCCTGTCTGCAAGCATAGCAGAGTATCATTAATATTGTTAATACTTTATATTCCTTGTGTTTGCAGTCTGTTTTCCTATCTTCATTTTAAGATGCCTATTTAGTAAAGATTTCCTATTCTTCCTATATTCCATTTACCAAATAGCAAATTAAAAAGTCAGGGGACAAAAATGCAAAGGAGGCTCTCCAGTCAGTGGGAACTTTGTAAAAAGAATGAGAAAAGTAACATAAAATGTTTTCATAAAATAAAGAGCAAAGGATTGAGTCATGTCATTCTATAAGGTGAGTGTGTTTATGTATGTGAGTGCACTTATGTTTGTGTGTAAGACTTTACTTTTCTATTTCACAGAAGAATATCAACTTATTTAGTTTAATTTTGACCTAAGTGTAGATTAAACAACTTTAAAGTATCTTTCTTATGTATGTGTATGTTTGAATGTTGTGATATTTTAAAATTATACACCTCAATAATGATGAATATATAAAATAACATTTATATACACTTAAGTGAAAAACTTCCATTTTTGGTAATTTATTTATATCATACTCCTCTGTCAATATATATGTACTGTTATAAGTACAACTTTGCATATTAAACATTAATAACCATAGTCTGAAGTCCCATCTAGTAGTATACACTCTATGTGTGTGTGTGTGTGTTTGTGTGTGTGTGTGTGTGTGTGTGTGTGTGTGTATGTTTCTGTGCATTTGCCTGTGTGGGTATGGATTTGCATGCACATTTTTCAACAGGCATTTGAAGGCCAGTAATCAATAGTTAATATATTCCTGAGTTGCTCTCCATATTCTTTTTTGAGGCATGATATTTCACTAAACCCAGAACTCTCTCATTTGACTGGATGTTTGCCCAATAAGCTATAGAGATCTCCCTGTCTTTGACATCTAGTCCCTAGCACTTGGCTTATAGGTGTACACTGTTGTGTCAGGCATTTGTTGGATTGCCAGGGATTCAAACTCAGGTCATCTATAGTAGAATCAATTTACTAATGTAAATTAGTAAATAATTAATCTCTTCAGCACTGACCACCAAATTTTCTATAGCTTAAGATTTAACAGTGTGATTTGCTAGTTGTAAAGTGCTATTAAGAGCAAAAATGAAGTAATGTAACAACATAATAATCTATACAATTATAGATAACAGCATGTCCCACCTATGAATAAAGCCATAATACTGTTCTACTAAATTTTACAAAGCATGGATGCATATGTGAATTTAGCACCTTTCTGAGTATTTTGTATAGAAATATGTTAGTATTTCTTATGTATAATTCTCTGATAATTAAAATTTTCACATTACAAATGTTACTAAAGATTTTAAAATTCAGAAAATGGAAGGAAAATAATAAATATTTTGCAAGAATAAATAAAAGGAGAAAGAAAATCTTTTTATGCAAAAGTCCTGATATAAAATGTTAAGTGCTGAGTTTCTCTCTGGTGACTTTCTAAGGCGGGACCAGCCGGGAGGCACAGGCCTCACTAGTCAAGCAGGGGAGCCGCAGGGTGGCAGGGACAGGATCCTATCAGCTTCCAAGTGAGAGAGGTGGATCAGCGACCCTCCTGCCCCTTCCCTGCAAACAGAGGACCTGCCTCCAGGGAGTGCTTTAACCCAGAGACTCAGTTACTTTCTAAGGCAGGACCAGATGGGAGGCACAGGCCCCAAGAGTCAAAGGGGAGTCGCAGGGCAGCAGGGACAGGACAAGCTCTAGTCAGAGACACCAAGAACATCTAACATCAGAGATCAAGAGATGGCAAAAGGCAAATGCAAGAATCCTACCAAAAGAAACCAAGACTGCTTGGCTTCATCAGAACCTAGTACTCCCACTGCAGCAAGTCCTGGATATCCCAAAACACCAGAAAAGCAAGATTTGGATCTAAAATCATATCTCACAATGCTGATAGAGGAACTTAAGAAGGACATGAATAACTCCCTTAAGGAAATACAGGAGAACACAGGTAAAGAGGTACAAGGCATTAAAGAGGAAACAAAAAAATCCCATAAAGAATTACAGGAGATCACAAGTAAACAAGTAGAAGCACTTAAAGAGCAAACTCAAAAATCCCTTAAGGAATTGCAGGAAAACACAAACAAACAGGTGAAGGAATTGAGTAAAACCATCCAGGACCTAAAAATGGAAGTAGAAACAATAAAGAAATCACAAAAAGAGACAACTCTGGAGTTAGAAATCCTAGGAAAGAAGTCAGAAAACATAGATACAAGCATCACCAACAATAAGAGAGAATCTGAGGGGCAGAAGATAACATAGACAACATTGACCGAACAGTCAAAGAAAATGCAAAACGACCTTAACCCAAAACATCCAGGAAATCCAGGACACAATGAGAAGACCAAACCTAAGGATAATAGGTATAGAAGAGAGTGAAGACCTTCAACTTAAAGGGCCAGTAAATATCTTCAACAAAATTATAGAAGAAAAGTTCCCTAACCTAAAGAAAGAGATGCCCATGAACAAACAAGAAGCCTATAGAACTCCAAAAAGACTGGACCAGAAAAGAAATTCCTCCCACCACATAATAGTCAAAACATCAAATGCACAAAACAAAGAAAGAATACTAAAAGCAGTAAGGGAAAAAGGTCAAGTAACATATAAAGGCAGGCCTATAAGAATTACACCAGACTTCTCACCAGAGACTATGAAAGCTAGACGATCCTAAGCAGATGTCATACAGACCCTACAAGAACACAAATGCCAGCCCAGGCTACTATATCCAGCAAAACTCTCAATTACCATAGATGGAGAAAACAAGATATTCCATGGCAAAACAAAATTTACTCAATATCTTTCCACAAATCCAGCCCTACAAAGGATAATAGATGGAAAACATCAACATAAGGAGCAAAACTAACACTCCAAATGAAGCAAGAAAGTAAACTTGCAACAAATCCACACAAACCTAATTCCACCTCTTACAACAAAAACAACAAGAATGTGACAATTACTTTTTCTTAATATATTAATATCAAAATTAATATTACCAACATATCCTAATCAATTGAAATCCAATAATATTAGGAATTAGAAATTTGTTGATTGTCATTCAATGGTCTCTCTAATTTGGTAATTGGAGAAATAGATCCAATATTGTACAATCTATATACACTTTCAGCTTGTTTGTTTGTGACAGTGTCTGGCTGTATACAACATAAGGGTCTTGAAATCTTGCTTCTCCTATCTCAGCCTCTCTATTAGTAGTTTTGTTATTTCATGTCTTTACACTATACTATGGTTTTCAGAACAGCTTATATATTTCAAAAGTATTTATATACCCAAAGGAAACATAGACAATTAAATTGGGAAGGGACTTGGAAGAGAACAACAAAGAGTGAGACTGAATGATTTGCCTGACGTTTGTAATTCTTGCATCAAGTTTGAGGAAGAGGACTTTATAAGTTACTCTTTCTTTGAGATGAATGCTTTTCCAAATTATCACAGCTAATGAACCAAATTCTTACCCTCACCCAATGTCCGTGCCACCCTCCAAGCAGAACCATTGTTCATTCAATTAGTTGGTGAATGACTTTATGGATAGACCATCTTAATACCTACACCATTTCTTAAATGAATGTAACCTGTTCTCTATGGGCTGAGAATAAAGTCACTCACTCAAGTCAAGTAGCTTTGACCATAGCAGGACGTCTGTATCCAAAAATCGAGCCTACAATTCATTTCTTGGTTCAGCAGAACTATCAACTCTCAACTTAGCTACGATGGAGGTAAAATACTTTGGTGATGTGAGAGTCATTGAAGTACAGCCTTATTACAATGAAATCCAATGTCTAAAAATTGTTCTTATTTTGGGCTTGTACCACAGTAAGAGCTAAGATTTTAAACTCTACTAAATACAAAACAAACAAAAAGACTTTATATATTTATGTCCATTTAGGAAAATACCAGTAGTGATGTATTATTTTGAAGTATACAGTTAATATGTTTGGAGTTATTTAAAATTTATATTGAGAAAAATGTATTTATACTATTGCTGTAGATGAGCATCTACATAAGACTGTTAAATTGATTGTTGTTTTATATCAAACAACTTTTATAATACTTATTTGTATTATAATATTTTATACATTTTAAAGAATATGACAAAAACGGTATTGTAGGTATTGAACGGGGGTCTCTGGGAGGAGTGGAGGTACAAAAGGGAAGCAAGAATGTTATTTAATTCTATTTACTTAAAATGTGTTTTTAAATGTTAACAAATTCACATAAATTGAAATCATATAACTTTTCTCACCATAATCCAATAAAAGTTTAAAATAAAATAAAATAAAATAAAATAAAATGTTAAGTGCTTTCCTAGGTCTCTTTTTGCATTCATTTCTTCATCCTTGTAAAGGTATAAATTAATATGCTTGTAAAAATCACTAATTATAAGATAATGTGTTTAAGAAATGATCAAACACCTGACTTGATAACTAGCTAATACTATATGAGCAATTAATACCCATTAGAGTAAGGAAATCAATTATGGGAGCAAAATAAAAGTTTTATTGACTTTCTGAACAAGAAACACTAAGAAAAAAATTACTGTCATGGTTCATAAGGTCTACTCTCCAAAAATGACACAAACATTGACTATTTGTTTTCAGAGCTAAAACTGAATCGTAGGAGGTATAATACTGTATTGGAAGATCCATATTAGTCTTAATTTTTCCTGCAGTATATTTATCTATTTAATGAAGAAAATCAATAAATCAAATGGAATATAGTAAGTACCATAATGTTCACTGGGGTGGCTTCTGAGTTGATCGATTTTAGTCTTAGGATGCCATTATGCCACCAGTATCTGACCCTAATTTTAAGCTTATCGAACACCAAACAGATTAGATGAGAAAAGAAAATCCTCCCACCAGGTAATAACCAAACCATTAAATGTACAGAAAAAGAATGTATATTAAAAGCTCCAAACGGAAAAGGCCAAGTAACATGTAAGGGCAGACCTATTAGAATTACACCTAAGTTCTAAACAGAGACCGTACAGGCCAGAAGGGCCTAGGCAGGTGTCTGTAGGCTATAAGAGATTGCAGGTGCCAGCCCAGACAACTATACTCAGCAAAACTTAAAGTCATAGTAGATAGAGAAAACAAAATATTTCATGACAAAACCAAATCTAAGCAATATCTATCTAAAAATCCACTTCTACTAAAGACACTAGAAGGAAAACCCCAACCCAAGAAGCCTAACTGTACCCAAGAAAACACCGGAAATAAATAACTCCACACCTGCAAAACCTAAACTAGGGAAGCTCACATGCAATTAAACACACACACACACGCACACACACACACACACACACA
>JADRCD010218458.1:0-10093 GCA_019843815.1 Montemys delectorum | reverse complement strand
CACACACACACACACACACACACACACACACACACACACACACACACGGTATAGTCTCAGATTGTGATTTTCAAACAGAGATAGAAAACTGTAGGATAAACCATCTTCCTGAATCATCCCTAAAGCCATGACTAATATTTGACTGAGTTGACTAAAAACAAGTAGGTTTAGCAACTGAAGGTGAGTCAGCTTCTAGAACACTCTGTCAGCAAAGGTTATGACAGATGCTGAAATGGGAGGGGGATTATTGGGTGTCCTGTCTAATTCATTCTGAGTTATCTCCATCTTTTCCTGCCTCTAAACTATTTTATAATTTTGTAAGTTGAATACTGAGGGTAATGCAAGTGTTTTTGTCCAAAGAAATATAGCTGATTACTAACTGTAAGTGAATTCCAACATTGGTCTTTGTGTGTTTTATGAAATTACCTTTAAACTATTGATACTGGTTCCTTCCTTCCTTTATCTACAAGTCTGATGTATTCATTTGCAGTTATATGAGAGTCATATACCTTTTTTGGTTGCAAATTATCTCTCAACTCACAAAAAGATCTGTTGTTGAACTCAAGGTGCAGCAGTGTAACTCAAGGACACACTGAAGTCGGTGCTGTTTAAGCTTTATTTCTGGGACCCTGACCTGCTTTCAATCATTCTGTAAAGTCAAAACACTGAAATGATGTTCTTATTCCATACCTGAGTTTAATAACACAAACACTTTTAGACTCTGGGTTTCCATAAGACAACTGTGTAAAATGTGTTACAAGGACCAAAAAAATGAACCCAAGAGATTCTTTGCTACTTCACAGATAGATGATCTGATTATATCAGGGATGAGATGCAGTACAATGGCAAAAACCCATAAAACTACAACTGATGTTATCAAATAGCAATTCTGTTTACAATGTTAAGAAAACATGGTGCCAGAAATACATACAATTCTAAGAACAATATACCCAGACAATCCTAATTGTCCTCAGAGTCCTGGATGAACCTATTTATGAGAACTAATTGTAAAAGGGTTTTGGGGTTGTTTTTATTTTTCCTGCTTTTTTGAGACAGGGTTTCTCTGGGTAGTCCTGGCTGTCTTGGGACACTCTGTAAACAAGGCTGTCCTTGAACTCAGAGACTCATCTGCCTCTGCCTCCTGAATGCTGGGATTAAAAGCATGAGCCACCATTGCTCTGTAGCTTAGCTGGCCTGGCCTGGAACTCACTATGCAAACTGGGCTGGCCACAAACTCACAGATATTTGTCAGGCTCTGTTTCTCCACTACTGGGTGAAATTAAAGCTGTGCCAGCACCTCTGGTCAAAATAAATACTTTAAATTTTTAATTATTTGTTTATTTAATGTTATCTGTTTATATGGGTGCCTGAATGTATACATGTGTACCACATGTATACAGAGGCCAGAAGAGGGCATCAGAATTCCTGGATCTGGAGTTACAGGTGATCTAAGGCTACCTGATACAAGTGTTAGGAACTAAACTTCAGTCTTCTATAAGAGCAGAATATACTCCTAGCCTCAGAAGCACCTCTCCACTACCAAAATAAATGGTTTTTGTTTGTTTGTTTTGTTTTTAAAGAAGGAATATATTGTAGAGGCAGATATAGACTGTCATCTGACTTACACATACCTGCTGGGGCACATGTGCTCCTACATTCACACATTCATACTCACATGTATAATAAGCATAAAAAACCAAATAACTGTGTCACCTTGTCTTGCTGTTCACATTTTTTTTGGACAGGCTATCACTATAAAGCCTAAGCTGATCTTGAATATCTGATACTCCTGCATCATCCTGCTGAATGCTAAGATTATAGGTGTGTACCACTTTGTCCCTTCCTGTTAATAACAGGAGTAAAACATTAACCAGTCATAGACTTAAAGGATTTAATGCAGCTATATTTCCAGCTCCTACTGGCCAATTATCTTTTAAGACCCAAGTATTAGTGACAGTAACTTCATTCAGAAATTTAGGAACATTAACTGTGTCAAATGTCAAGATTCCGTCCCTGAGCATTCTTGGGGTACTCTAGTAGCATCTGTCCACAACTGGGACATCTCAGTTAAGAAGAGTACCCCTGAGAGAGCTTTTATTGCTTTAAAGTTGAAAAAAATTCATTCCTCTTGAGTTGGTTTTTCAGGCTCATTTCTTTTTTTTTTTTTTTTTTTTTTTTTTTTTTTTTTTCAAGACAGGGTTTCTCTGTGTAGCCCTGGCTGTCCTGGAACTCACTCTGTAGACCAGGCTGGCCTCAAACTCAGAAATCTGCCTGCCTCTGCCTCCCAAGTGCTGGGATTAAAGGTGCGCACCACCACTGCCTAGCCAGGCTCATTTCTTTAGCTGAATAAGAAATACACACAAAGCCCAAGTTTCCAGACAGCCAGAACTGTGTGAGGACTTTCAAGAGAAGCGGAGAATTACTATCCATGCCTTGCACCACCAGCAGCAGCAGCAGCAACAACAACAACAATAACAACAACAACAAACCAACAAAAACAGAAAATCTACCTGCCACAGTCCAAATCTAAAAATTCACCCACTCCGGGTAAGGAGAATAGGAAATGGAGGAGGCTGGCAAAATATCCATGAAGAATAAGGAAGTATTCAAATCAGGCAAGGTGCAAGGCTGGCAAATACGTCTTACAGATGAGAGAAGCCTGTGTAGATTTTCAAACTGAACAGGGCTTATACCCCACATTTTAAAGCAGGTAGAGGATACTATAGAATCAGGGGGGTAGGACTGTGAAGCAGGCAGAGAATATATCTGTAGGCCTTGGGAGGCCAGGACAGGAGGGCCATGAGGTCCTGGCAACATTAGCAAGATCCTCTCTCAAAACTAAACTAAGCCAAAAAGTACATATTCTGATGCCAAAAGTTTTACTTCCAAAAATTCCAATTCTTTAGAGTAGAAGAAAAATGCAGAGGATCTTTAGTAAAGCCATTTTGAGCTTGTTAGGTGAAGGGACAATAAGGGGGTAAGAACTGCCACCACCTCCTTCCAATATCCTACTCCACCCCACCTTTGGGTGGCAGGTGGCTTGCTGTGGCTTTCCATGTGGAGGATATGGATGCCAAGAAGGAAAGTTCTTTGTGAAGGCTAGGCAGCTCAGGAGTGTAAGGAATCTTCTTGAGCAAAGTTTATTGCTAAGAGGTTACCAAAGGACAAGAGATACAACTGGAAACCTCCTTGAAACTGAGAATGAAAACAGCAAACAGTAGAGGGAACAGGCAATGGTGAAGAAATCAGAAGCCTTCAGGCTCTGAAGAAAGCCACAACAAAACCAAATCCTGAAGAGGAAGGCCAGGCCAGTCAGTGTGATAGCAGCTAGAATATTCTACTTTACTGACTCAGTAAGACTCAAAAGCAATATAGTGACACATACAAGACACTGACCAAGTGGTTTCTAAGATAGGGAAAGGCTCACAAGCACACATGCATAAGGAAAAGAGCCTACAGCAGAGTGAAGCAGACACAAACATACATTTGTACTAGAGATGAAGAGGATTGCTCCAGCACATCAAATGCCAGTCCAGGTGTAATGTTCTTAAAGATGCTCTCAGACTCAATACTTTAAACCAACTCAACAGAAAGTCAACCTAAACTTTAAAACAATTAAATGCAGTCACTTTTTGTATCTCAAGAAGAGAAGTTTTGGTTCTATTTTTTGTTTGTTTGTTTAGTTTGGTTTGGCCAGGGCGGAGGGTGTTTGTTTGGCTATTTTTTTTTGTTTTTGTTTTTAAACAGGGACTTTCTATGTAGTACTGGATATCCTGGAACTTATCAAAATATAGACCAGGTTGGCCTTACAAAGATCTACCTGCCTCTGCTTCCTGAGTGCTAGGATGAAAGGCAGGCACCACCAGCACCTGCTTTTTAAAACTTCAATTTTGAACAGCCTTAGACTGTCAAATACTTAATGTCTAGTCACTACCATCTAGACAAAAGCTGAACCAGACAAAGTATACAGAAGCCACTGCTGTTCACCTGAGGTAAAGACTACTGTTTTTGGTGACTCATACCTGTAATCCCAGAATTTAGAGGAGGCTGAGGCAAAAGGACGGTCTTGAGTTAGAGGCTAAACTGGGTTACACAGTGAAACCCTTTCTCAGAACAACAAAAACCATTATCACTCAGAGGCAGAAGAGATGGTTTCTAATTAACAGCATGTGCTATTCTTACAGAGGACTTAGATTCAGTTTCCAGCGCCCACATGTGGGCTCATAACCATTTATAGGATATACAGGAGGTTGATGCCCTCAACTGGCCTGCTAGGACAGTAGGCACACATATAATGTGTATACATACACACAGGCAAACCACCAATACACATTAAAAGATTATACACACACACATAACTAAAACACCAACATCAGAGAATGTCCACAGTCGGAGTGTAAGTTCACATAGCTGCGTCCTGTGCATGCTAGCAATAGACCATCTGCCACTTACCATCCCTTGTCCATGGCTCCACAAGAAGATTTTCAGGTCCTGACTTATCTTCTTTTCCTTTGACATCACAAGCCTGAAGAGTCAACTGGAGAGGTTTACCTGTCCAAAGAAAAGACAAGGCAAGTTTTAAGCTAGGTGCTAGGTAAACATACACACACACACACACACTCACACACACACACTCACTCACAAGAAAAAGAAATTGGCAGCAATGTAAGGCCTATTCCCAGCTAGACTGCTAAAAGCTTACCCATATAAAAGGCAAAATAGGGGCCAGCAAGATGCTGCCAAGTCTGATGACCTAAGTTTCTTAACTGCAGCTCTAGGGGATCTGATACTCTCTTCACAACCTTGAGGGTGCCTGTGTGAATATTCACATACCCAAACATAGACATATAATTAAAGAATAATAAAAAATAAATCTTATAATATTTTAAATAGATAAATAAAAGGTCTAATAGCATGGGAATAGTAAACAGAAGTTAATGCTACCTCTACCTGCTCTCCTGACTGAAAGTCCAACCTGTGTCTCTGAGTAAGGTTAAGGAAAGGCCTCTAGGAAAACACCTTTTCAGAAGCAAACACATCAGAACATATAGGTTAATACTATCGACTCAACATATGGAAGGATTCCTAAGATACTTCTGAAGCTAAAAAAAAAATTCAGTTTTACTGGCTCTGTATTTAAATACATAATTTTTTTTTTTTTTTGGTTTTTGGAGACAGGGTTTCTCTGTGTAGCCCTGGCTGTCCTGAAACTCACTCTGTAGACCAGGCTGGCCTTGAACTCAGAAATCGCCTGCCTCTGCCTCCTAAGTGCTGGGATTAAAGGCGTGTGCCACCACCGCCCGGCAATACACAATGTTTTATATTTTCTTTCTTTAAATTATCTCCAGGAGGGCAGTTACATGGCTCAGTGGGTGCAAACCTAAAGAGCTGAAGTGAATCCCTGGAGTCATAGAGGAAAAAGAGAACTGACTTTCCAACCGTTCTCAGACAGCCATACAGGCACTGTGGCACATAAGCACACATATACATATATATTATTATCACACAATAATAGTAATAATAATATAAATAAACAAATCTAGGCAAATTTTGAAAGTTTAAAGAATAAAAAAATCAAATTTTGCTACAATGAACTGCAAAACTGTTGATTTTAATAATGTAAGAAGTTAGATGTGAAGCCGGGCAGTGTTGGCGCACACTTTTAGTCCCAGCACTTGGGAGGTAGAGGCAGGTGGATAGAGGCAGGAGGATCTCTGTGAGTCTGAGACCAGCCTGGTCTACACATCAAGTTCTAGGCCAGCCAGAACTACACAGTGAAACCCTGTCTCTAAGTAAAAAAGTAAACAAATAAATAGCAAATACGCACTAGCCTCAAACATAGCTCTCACTGACCACTGTTAGTCACGTGCAGTCCTGCCATGTTCTTGTCTACTCTGCTCCCTGTACAACACCCCATATGAATGGTAAATATATCTGGAAAGCAATCCAGCTTCTAGATGCCACTCAACTTCCCATCCAGTCATGCCTGCTCCTGGCTCTGTTCTCCAGACATTTTGCTAGTGTAGAGAGAAACTGGATTCATAGGACAATTGTCTGACTTTAAAAGTTAAACATAAAAATAAATCACAAAGTTGTATTACATTGTACAAATATCATAGCAGGAATATCCCAGTAATGCCTGAAATAATGAGGATCAGAACAATCACTGAACTTAGAAGACAATTTTGTCACTAGAGGCTGGCATGGTAAATACGTTGTTCCTCCCAGCCAGGTTGCAATCACTGTGAACAGCTTTATGGGCACTAGTTGAGAAGTACTAGGAGCCTCATGCTAGGTCATTTACAAAGTGTTGAGATGGGCCCAGGCAGGGAAGCAATGGCAGACACACATGTGTCTCTGAGCAGCTATGGTGAGATGCACAGGGAAGCTTTCTGAGATAACAATCCCTCTGTACCAGGTCTCAGTGAGCTCCACACCTCCAGATGAGAAATACTCTAACCAAGTCTCTCTACTTACATAATGACATGCACTTGTACTTCAAAGATGGCTGTGCTCAAAATTGCTTCCAGACCCAAATCACTAGGAAATCCAAGAACTCTTGGGGGACTTGGGTATCCTCATCTGCCAACCTGCCCTAAATGACTCACAGACACCCTTTTACCAAACCCAGAGAAAAGCTAGTAGTCAGATGTATTCACTCCGGGACCAGGTTAATACTGTAACCCCATCTACACACTACCCAGAATGACCAAAGAAGCCAAAGGGCATCTGAAAGGGGTAGCACTATGCTTTTTACACTGCTAGCATTTCTATCCTGCCCAGGTCATTTACCATACTTCAGGAGCAGGTTCTGCCTGACAGATGCCATGGATGAGATGAGCGATGACGCGTCATACTGTGTGTCCAAGTGGTCAGTGATGGTACACAGAGAGCTCATCACTTTGGCAATACTTCCTCTTGCTAGTGCAAAAGCCAGAAGAGTCAGCTCTACCTCTGGAGTAGAACAGCAGCTACAAAGAACAAGAAAAAATTCTCACTTCCTGAAATACAAGAAAACCAGACAGCTTAAACCCATGCAATTAATCCCTATAGGTAAAATTAACCTATCATGTGCTCTCTAGATATTTATGACGAATGTGTTTTCAAAAATTCTTAAGATAACCAAAGGAAAAGTAGAAACAACTCAAGGGCCAGAAAATTAAATCCTCACCTTTGAAACTTTAATAATACAAAGCACCCTATTAAGCCAAAGATAAACAAACTGTTGCAGCCAGTCTCCATCAAGACTTCTTGGGAATGAGCTAGATTGGACACATAGCTGAGGATGCATTTCTTGAAAAGACTGAAAACTATTAGATCTACCCCCTTTATATTTCTCTGCCTTTCTAAACACATCATACCAGAAACTTAAAGCTACCTGTACATCTCAGGGAATGATTAATGTCCTGAGGGCTCACTGTGGAGAGCCAAGCATCGTCACATCAAGTGATCCATTCTATAAAGTTACTAAGGCACTCTTTCTCAGTTGTATGGGCAAGTCGGCTTGTCAGCCCTGCCTGTAAGCATGCTCTGACTGAAGGCCTGCCTGTAAGCACGCTCTGACTGAAGGCCTGCCTGTAAGCATGCTCTGACTGAAGGCCACAGGTAAGCCTGCTCTGACTGAAGGCCTGCTTGTAAGCACGCTCTGACTGAAGGCCACAGGTAAGCACGCTCTGACTGAAGGCCTGCCTGTAAGCATGCTCTGACTGAAGGCCACAGGTAAGCACACTCTGACTGAAGGCCTGCCTGTAAGCACTCTCTGACTGAAGGCCTGCCTGTAAGCACGCTCTGACTGAAGGCCTGCCTGTAAGCACGCTCTGACTGAAGGCCCAGGTAAGGGGGAAGAGGCTGGCATCTAAGACTTGGACAGAGGCCAACTCCCTCTGCAGCCAAATTCTTAAAGTCAGATGATATTGGAGGTATACCACGGTTAACAATTAGGATGGGTTTTTCCTTTTCTCTTTGGTTACTAAAAATGAGTCCTTTAATGGAAAGATTCTTGTAAGTTTTTCCTAAGAACTGAATGAGCACATGTGCCTTCTACCTCATACAAGTTGTTCACCTCAACATCCTTAATTTTACCTAGTTATCCTTATGAGGAAGCTGTCCACTTCTTCCAGAACATTGGGAGAAAGGAAAGTTGAGAAGTCCGTAGATCCTGGAGAGAGGGACAGCGGTGGCATGTGCTGCAGTGCCTTCCTAAAGAAGTAACATGTGCAATCAGAGCAAAGCCAGATACAACATTAGACAAAAGCATACCATCAAATCTATGCTGAAGAATCTCTTGAGCTAGTAGACAGTACTCCTGTGGAGAGCCTGGTGCACAATATAGACTCAATTGTGTCCCTAGGAGTTATATGCTAAGCAGCTTTTTTTTTTACTTTTCTGGAAAAGTCCTATCACCTTGTGTAAAAGCTTCCTTGGCTCCCTGGAACCTAGCTAAGTGGTAAGAACAAAAGACACAGACTCAGGAAGCTGCCCCCAAAATACGTGTTGTGTGAATTTGGTAGGTAGTCTGTTTTGTACAAGGACCTTAGGATCTATGGCATCAAAAGAAATGTCACGAATATTATTGATTCCTAAGCAGATCAATACCATCATGTTTCCTGTTCCTGATGATTTGGCCTTTTCACCTTAATGTTTGTTTTAAATTTATGTAACAAGTGATTACGAGGTGCTGGCTGTGCACTGTACCATGTGAGTGTACCATGAAATACTTGAAGGTATGCCAAGAACCCACAAAAACATCATAAGCCAAGCACTGTGGCTCTCACCAGAATTTTTGAGGCTAAGGATCATAAATTTGAGGCCAACCTGGATTACATGGTGAGACATTGTCTCAAACAAAGAACCACCCTCAAAATTCTAGAATTGATCCTCCTTTATTATTATTTTTATATATTTCATGTTAATTTTTGTATGCATGCACATGCATGCATATGTGAGAGAGAAACAAAAAAAAGACAGAGAGGAACAGAGATGGAGAAGACAGAGGCAGAGAGAGACAAAGAGACAGAGAGAAGGAGGAGTGTATCTGTGTGTGTTTGTACACTAAAAGAACAGTACCTAAGAAGACCAGAGAGGGTATAAGATCCTCTGGAACTGGAGTTACAGGTGGTTGTGAGCTTCCTGATGAGGGTCCTGGGAATTGATCTAGAGTCCTCTGTTAGAGCAGCAAGCACTTACCACTGAGCCATCTCTCTAGCCCATCATTACTTATTTTATTTATTTAGACTAGAAAGTTTTTATTTGTTTGTTTGTTTGTTTGTTGGCATTCCTGGCAATTGAACATAGGGGTTCTTAAATGCTAGGCAAAGTATCAGCCCTTTATTTTGTTTTTCTTGAGACAGGGTCTTGTTATATAGCCCAGGCTAGGCTTAACTCACTACATAGCTCAGGCTGGTTCCCAACTCATGGACATCCTCTTCCCAGCCTCCTGAGTGCTGGGATTGTTGAGGTAGGCACCATGCCTGACAATTTCTACATTTCCGCATACAGACAATGCAGTAACCTAAGACTATGCCAGCTTTCCCACTTCTCTGGTTTTCCCTGCTTGCTGGCCAGTCATTTGGGACTGTGCTGACAACTATGCTCAGCTATAACTGTCAATAAAGGCAAAAACCACAGTCATTAATGGGATTCATTTCCTACCATACAAATAAATATTTACTCTGACCCAAATACATTTTTAATTACTTCTCCTCAAGCACAGCTTTTATTTTGTATTGCTTTTAGATAATATTAAAAGACAGGGGTACTAGAACAATGCAACAAGAATATTGTGCAACAAGCAGGGACATCTTCAAAAAACTAAAGTAGGGGCCAGGTGGGGCAACAACTTCTTTTAATCCCAGCACTCAAGAGGTAGAGAAGAAATTCACTGTGAGTTTGAGACAGCCTAGCCTACATAGTTTAGGATAGTCAGAATTATGTAGAGACCCTATCTCAAAATAAGCAAGTAAGCAAAAAACCAAGTAACAAAACTAAGATAGTAAAGTTCTTCCTCTTACCCTTCATGAAAACCCAGAGCAGAGCAGTAGAGTTGTGGGTGGCAGCGGTGGTGGTGTGGGTGGCAGTGGTGCTGTGGGTGGCA
>JADRCD010218457.1:19027-33480 GCA_019843815.1 Montemys delectorum | reverse complement strand
CCCGCTTTTGTAAAATAAAATGATACCCACCATAAAAAGAACGTGATAAACTCAAGGGGAAGAGCAACCATAACACTTTTTACTGAGGATTATCCAAGCACTTGTTAGTTTACTAGGAAACTACGGGAGAACTAGCATCTACATGAATTTACAATCCCTCCAGCAATTTTACCCAAGCTTGAAATTTTAAGCTGAAAGAAGCTAATCAAAGTATGACAAATAAGCTCTAAGATTCTGACCCAACTTGGAGAATTACAAGGACATGCACGTTTAAATCTGACAAGAGGATCACGTGCTTTGATAATACAGAAAAATCCCAGACTCACTACCTAACTCTACAGGATAAAAGAAACAGAACCCTTTCGTTCGGTTTCCTCAGCACTGCGGCTAAGCTGCGGCCGACACACGAGCCACCAACAAAGCCACCCCCGCCCAGGGTCCGCGCGTCCAATATCTGTACCCTGCGCTGGGGCGCGAGCTTCCCCCACCGAAGGCGGAGTGACCTAATGAATGAAGGGGGTCTGCGGGCAACTGGAAGTAGGATTGCCGACGCTAATGGAGAGATCCCAAGCGGGCCACGACGAAGGAGATCGGCCGCCTCCTGGTCCCCAGGTGAAGCCGGGAGCCCAGTTTGGTTATGGCTGTTCTTCCGCAGACCACAAGGTCACGCGCCGCCCTGTAGCCCCCGAGAACGGAGTCTTGGCCAGTAGCTCCCACTCCCGGACCCCAAAGACCTCGAGCACCCCCAGGCCCAGGCGCCTCGACAGGCCCCGAACCCGCAAGCCAGCGAGGGTTGGAGGCCGAGGCGCGGGCCGCCCACGTGGCCGCCCATAGCGGCTCTTGCCTCTCGGCCTGCCCAGCCCCACCCGGGCCTCACTGTACCTTAGCGGCCGCCATGGGGGCGCGGCGACGGCGGCTCGACTAGCTCAGGCGTCGCTGGCTCGGCGGCCTCTGGGCGGCTAGTCGCAGCTCCTTTCCTCCGCGTCTGGCGCCGGCGTCTCCCGCCCGTCCGCTCTTCCCTCCGCCCCCCGACCCGAACCCTGACCCCTGACCCCAGCGGCGGGAAACGCGCAGTGATTCAAAACCAGTGCAGCTTTATTGGCTCTGACGGCGGACATTCATTGTCCGGCCCGCCCCGCGCTTCCCGCCAAAACGCCCGCGGCGCATGCCCGGCCGCGCCTCAGCCCGGGGAGCGCGCTTTCCCGGCGACCCACGCGCGCACTTCCGTCTGCAAGCGGTGAGTGCTTCTGACGCCGGCGTGAGCGGCTGGTGTAGGGATCAGTCGGGGCTCGGCGCGTGGCGGTGACGTCATCGGAAGCCAAGCCCTTAGAGAACTGAGACGCGGCTAGTGTGCACTGGCCGACTAAAGGCTGGCGGGGCGAAGTGTGTGTCCCTCGCGGGCAGTGCATCCGCAGGCTTCAGTCCCGGCTCTGAGCACCCGAGTTTTGAGTCCCCGTGTGGAGCTGCGGTATCCCTTCACGGCGGCGTACCTCGTATCTGAGCCCGTTGTGCGAGGAGGCCTAGCTGGTGGTCCTCGTGAGCACCCGGGTCCAGGCAACAGACGAGCCAGGCGATGAGTGAGCTGGACACGGAAGTAAAGCAAAGGGAGACATGCAGGAGATGTGGACGGGGCGGGCGGAGGTGGGTTTGGGCAGCAGTCATTACTGTCGGATCAAAGATAGGATGGGGGAGAACTGGGTCCAAGAGTAGAAGAGCGGGTTTGACCAGGGCTGCGTGTAGCGTGCGCTAAAGGAGATTTGTCAGCGGTTTGGGGAGCAAGCCTGAGGCAGTAGTCCTACGAGTTACAGCCTTCAGCCTGGCCCATCTGTTCCCACATAGGTTCCGGAGCACATGGAGGACTGCGGCCAGGATGCCAGTGCAGTACACAGCTCTGCGGCCCCACTACCTCAAGAAGAGGAAGAGGGGCCTGGGCCAGCTGCAGGGCCAGGAACTCAGCCTGGGCTCTACAGCTACATAAGGGATGACTTGTTCACCTCAGAGATCTTTAAACTGGAACTCCAAAATGTACCTCGCCACGCCAGCTTCAGTGACGTCCGGCGGTTTTTAGGCCGTTTTGGCCTACAGTCCCACAAAATCAAACTCTTTGGACAACCACCATGTGCCTTTGTAACATTTCGAAGCGCTGCCGAACGAGACAAGGCCTTGCGAGTGCTGCACGGTGCTCTCTGGAAAGGCCGTCCGCTCAGCGTACGCCTGGCCCGGCCCAAGGCTGACCCCATGGCTAGGAAGAGGCGGCAAGAAGGTGACAGTGAGCCACCAGCAACACAAATTGCCGATGTGGTGACCCCTCTTTGGACAGTGCCCTACACAGAGCAGCTAGAGCAGAAGCGACTGGAATGTGAGCGGGTGCTACAGAAACTGGCCAAGTGAGTGTGGCAGTGACATCCCAAGCAGAGCTGGGTTTTGTTCTTGGCCTGGTCCACTAGCCTTGTAAGCAATTCAGGATACACACAGGGTTTATGTCAATGGTTCTCAACCTGTGGGTCACCAGACTCTTTCACGGTTGCCTAAGACCACCACAAAAGACACATTTACATTATGATTTAACGTTAGCAAAATTACAACTACAAAGTAACAACTGTTATGGTTGGAGATCACAACATTACAGGGTCACATGCACCATTAGGAAGGTTGAGAATCACCAGTCTAAAGTAGTCGACTAAAGAACTCTTAAGGCCCACAACAGTAGGACAGTGAGGTCGCAAAGGAATTGCCCAGTATGGAGGGGGAACAGTGTTAAGTCCAACCATGATATATTTCATCCTGCAGAGAAATTGGGAACACTAATCGTGCCCTGCTACCCTGGCTGCTTTTGCAGAGACAACAGCACAATAAAGCTTGTTGCCCCCTGGAGGGGGTAAAGCCATCACCCCAACAGGTCAGAGAAATCCCATTCTATGTGGGGTGGGGGAGGCTGACCCTTGTTCATGTTTTATTATGCATATGCTCTTTGACTTTTTTTTTTTTGCTTTTCATTTCTTCCCAATGTTTGATAAACCAGCAGTAAAAGATTGCTCTGTCTGCCACCCCATGGGCAAATCTGGGTCTGCTGTTCACTATGGTATTTCTTCCAGCGCTGTGTATTGAAATCTCACTCTTTACTACAATCTCTCCTACAGACTGAGTATCGTAATAAATGTGAATTTCTGATCGGAGTTGGGGTGGATGGCAAGGACAACACTGTTGGCTGCCGGCTTGGCAAGTACAAGGGTGGAACATGTGCTGTGGCAGCTCCCTTTGACACTGTGCACATTCCAGAGGCCACTAAGCAGGTGGTGAAGGCCTTCCAGGAATTCATCCGGTGGGGACCTTGCCTGGGGCTGGGCTTCTGGAAAGTCCCTGATCCATCGGGGATATGAGGGTGCCAGGACAGACAGGAACATTCTGAATGTACTTGTTGTTTCTTCAGTTCCACACCATACTTGGCATATGACCCTGAGACATACACAGGCCACTGGAAGCAACTGACTGTTCGTACCAGCCGCCGAGGCCAGGCCATGGCCATCGCCTACTTCCATCCCCAGGTCTCAGGTGGTGGTTCTGTTGGGGAATTGTGTCTGGTATATGTTGACTTTTACATAGCCTGATGGCCATTTTAATATCCTCTACTACAGAAACTGAGCTCTGAGGAGGTGGCAGGACTAAAGGCCTCCCTGGTGTGCCACTTCATGGAGGGGCCAGGCAAGGCCAGTGGGGTGACCTCCCTCTACTTTGTGGAGGAGGGACAGAGGTGAGGAGCCCAGGTGGAGGCAGGAGGGGCCAGACAGGCCAATGACCCTGACAGATTTGCTCTCTCTTATATAGAAAGACTCCCAGCCAGGAAGGCCTGCCCCTGGAGCATATGGCTGGTGACCAGTGCATCCAGGAAGACCTGTTAGGGCTGACCTTCCGCATCTCCCCTCATGCATTCTTCCAGGTAGCATACCTCTTGTGAATATAAAGACACAGGGAGAGAAGCCAGTAACTAGCCTCAAAGAGAGATTTATAGTGAACATTCAGGTAATGGGGGCCCCAGAATAAGAGATATATAGGATAAGGGATATTTGCTAAGTGAACATTCAGGTAATGGGGGCCCCAGAATAAGACATACAGGATAATAAGGGATATTTGCTAGTTATTAGCCCCTTTGGAGTTAAACAATGATGTGCATGGCCTTATTGCCTTCTGCTGTATCCACAACAGGATCAGCTACTTTCACTGCTGTAAAAACCCTATGGAGATGGGGGGCCGGGGAGGGGAGAGTCCAAAGTCTCTTGCATGAAGTATGTAGTCACTCTCAGTTACCCCAGGGGGGAGTTGTGAAGTCAGGGGGAAAATTCCATTGATGAGGGTCTCAAAGGATTTGGTTAAGACTGGGTGAGGTCGCTGGTAAGTAGAAAGAATGGGACCCAAGCAATGTGGGATGCTAGCCTACACTGGAGTATACTATGACTAACTAACCTCCAGGTAAACACACCTGCAGCTGAAGTGCTCTACACAGTCATCCAGGAATGGGCACAGCTAGATGGGGGCAGTACTGTGTTGGATGTGTGTTGTGGCACTGGCACCATAGGACTGGCCCTGGCTCCGGTAAGCCTCCCAGCCCTAGGTAAGACCACCCTACCCTGTTATGAGCCTGAAGGCCAAGGTTACTACCCTGTCCCTGATATAACCAGTTGTTCTGTGTTTTCCTTTCCCAAGCAATCAGGGCAATGAGACTTATCTTTCCATTTCAGAAGGTGAAGAGAGTAGTTGGGATTGAACTGTGCCAGGAGGCTGTGGAGGATGCCCGTGTGAACGCCCTTACCAATGGTGAGAACCTTTGTATATCACACAGTAGGCAGGTGGTCTGG
The DNA here is from genome assembly GCA_019843815.1 of Montemys delectorum. NCBI lineage: Eukaryota > Metazoa > Chordata > Mammalia > Rodentia > Muridae > Montemys > Montemys delectorum. The sequence goes on along the minus strand of JADRCD010218457.1, from coordinate 28,627 downwards.
AATACTTTAATTACTGTGCCCATAACGTCTTGAGATATTAAGGATCTTCCGAGGAATGGGGTGCTGAGGGTTCTATAGACTTGAAAAGGGTTTTTTGGCCCGTGTGCTACCTAAGCCTGCTAAACCATCCCAATGGCAGGCCCATAGCTTACTGACGACTATAATTATCTCCAGAGCTGAGCAATGTTGAGTTCCACTGCGGCAGGGCTGAGGATCTGGTGCCAGGCTTGGTGAGCAGACTGTCTTCCCAGCAACTTGTAGCTGTTCTAGACCCACCACGGGCTGGCCTACGTGAGTGGCTTCCATTTGGGGGGAGGCAGTACCAGAAGTAAAAAAAACTATGTTGGGTAGTCAACCACTAGCCCCTCTGTGACTTGCTAGATTCTAAGGTGATTCTGGCCATCCGGAAAGCTGAGAACATCAAGCGGCTCCTGTATGTTTCCTGCAACCCCAGGGCAGCCATGGGCAACTTTGTGGAGTAAGTGTGTAGGCCAGAGCACTGCCTGCTGCCTAGAGGAATTTCTGTGGGCTAACATTGGCACCTCTCTCCTATCAGTCTCTGTAGGGCCCCATCTAACCGAGTAAAGGGCATCCCGTTCCATCCAGTCAAGGCTGTGGCAGTGGACCTGTTCCCACAGACTCCACACTGTGAGATGCTTATCCTGTTTGAGAGGATGCAACAACACCCCAATGGCGTAGGAACCCTGGAAGATCAAGACCTTCAAACCCCAAGAAATCTTTCTGATGTCACTCCACAGGAAACAGAGACTTCTTAGGGGAAGTATAGGAGCACAGGAAAGCTGGAGAGCTGGGGTCTGCCAGCTGAAGACCTGTGTCCTAATAATTGGATAGCCAGATTCTAGAATAAACAATTGCTGATTTTACTGACATTTCTTTGGTGAGCCAGAGCTCTACTTGCCACCCATTAAGTAAGGCACATGCCCTGGACAATCCTTTCTGAAAGGCATGAAGGACTCAAAGGGTGTGATCTTGACCTTGAATTCAATAGCTTTCATGTTCTATGTAGACCAGACTAGCCTCACAGATGTGCTTGCTTATGATTCCCTCCTGAGTGCTGAGGTTGTGTGCCTGCTGAATGACAGAGCTTGTTTAAATTTAGGACCAGGCACCAACCAGGTATTCCAGGGGAGCACACTTGACTATACTGAGTTCATATGGAGTTAAGTGTGTCCACTAAGGCACTTAAACACAAATGACTATAGGACAGTTCTGGCCAGTTGAAGATTCACAAATATCCAGCACTCCCATCAGAAGAAAGAAACCAGCCATTCCCTTTTGGACAGTTTTATGTGCTCAGACCATCACGGTACACCCTACAGCCTTGGCCAACACAAAAACAGCATCAGCACAGGCTCCCACCCTTGCAGCATGACTGTACCTATAAAACCCACCCATATGAGACAGGGAGGGCACTGGAGACCAGGAATGTGTGGCAGTACCTGTTGACAGTGCCTAGGTCCATGAGGCTGCAGAGATACCACCATTACCATATGCTTTTTCAATATTAAGTCTGTTTTAAGGGCAACGGTTAGTCAAAAGACTGAACACAATTGAATGGGAGGCAGAAAAGAAGTATCCAAGTCTACCAACTTGATTAAGGGTTCTTTTTGCCAAGATTAACACAGACATTAACTGCGGTCACACACATGATTAAGGAGGAGGAAGATGCTGTTGGGAGGCCCACAGTTGCCATTCTGTCTTTCTAACAGCACATGTCACCCATGTATCTTCAGATACATGGTGAGAGACACACTGAGCATGTAGAATGTAGCCCCTCTGAACAGTTACCTGGGGCTCTGAACACCCCTCTACTCAATACCCATCTACAGGGGCTATCAAATGAGTGCAGGTAGACAAAAGCCTAAAATCAGGCCTGGCTGCACAGAGCAGCTACCCTTGAGATCAAGAGACACCATAACTACTTATCATGTACAATGTGCCAGCCAGCTCTTGGTCAGTGATGGGCTACACTGAAGGCCTGTTTCCTATTTATGCATGTCTACCTGTTAAAATGCATGATTCTAAATCGTTCATTCTTACTGTAAAAGTTTCTCTCCAAATTTTAAAACATCATAAAAGCTTTAAAAATTGATGAACAGATGGGCTTGATTGTGCAAAAATCTCTGTAAAAAATTGTTGCTAAAGTTTATCGAAGGTGGAAGCTTCAGTATCCAGAAGATGGCTGTTAGGACGGTAAGACTTCATAAGAAAAAGGGTCAACCAGACTAACACTCAGTATCTTGACGGTTCAGTATCTTCACTGCAATCTCAGAAGAGTATTTCTGGTGCTAAAATTTTGTTTTATTTTAAGCCAAAATAGCCTGAAATATTCCTTTCTGTTATAACTTTTTCAGAAGAAAATGGGAAACACACAAAGCAGGTAATACAACAGGACAGGATACCTGCATCTTCTGACCAAGTCTCAGTGGCTTCACCAGAAAGAACCATAGCAAAGGGGCTACCTGGCATTACAGCCAAAGCTATAAAACCTGGTCATCTCATCTATCAACGAAGTATTACTTCTTGTCAGTGCATATAGTGTACTAAAATTAATGAAAACCTTCATAAAAACAGTCTGCAGCAGATACATACAAGCAGGATCTACAGCTGTCTATCAGCTTCCACTTGTGCAGTTAACTTATAACTGATCCTTAAGTATATCCAGTCACATTGAGAGCAGCTTGTCCAAACTGCTTCTTTGCATGTGTACTGTGTAGTCACAGCTGTCCCCACGTGCCAGAGCCAGAGCCCAGACACTGCCACAGGGAAGGAACTTAGGTTGGAGGCCTGGTGCTGCAGAGTGATGATGTGTGGCTGATGGTCTCCTGGGTAGCACTGTTGGCCCATGCTGCCTACCTCATACATCCACTGTGCACAAGGGCTCACCACCAGGCTGGGCAGATGCTACAATTGACATCTTGGGTTTCTTCCGAGTCTCCTCCTGGAAGAACAGAGGTCAATGACGCTAAAGGTGAGCCTAGCAAAGAGGTTCACAAAAGTGAAAAGGTGGAAGCCCCTGAACTCAAAGAGCACAAATGCTTGTGATACTTGGTTAGGAGGGAAGGTAGAGGGAGTGGGCCAGGTTGGACCAGGCCAGGAAGGTCTCCTCAGATAGCCAGAGTAGACTCCCATGTGCTACAGCTTCCCTGGCAATCTAGAGACACCCAGAATGGAAGAATTTGCAACAAACTGGGTTCCCCTCCTCCAAGGTGAGTATCATCCTAGCCTTGCTTGCTTGCCTAGAAGCCCAGTGAATTTCCCCACAAACAGAAGTATGTGTCTCACTTAGGCTTGTTGCTTTGATTCCCACAACTAATCTCTTAACAAGAGTCAAGCTAGAAAGTCCTGCTTATTCTAGCAGACACTGCCCCACCCCTACCTGAGAGCAGTAGAAAGGCAACAGGCAATAAACACTTGGTCCTGAGAGTTTGTGTTTATACCTGGCCCATGCTGCCAGAGCTGGAAATGATCCCAACTCAGAGGGCCTAAAGGTATGAGTGATTACAAGATACTGCCAGAGACCAAGAAACAATGTCAATAATACAGCCCACATGGAATAAGATACCTATGGCAGGGCTAGAGAGATGGCTCAGTGGTTAAGAGCACTGACTGCTCTTCCAGAGGTCCTGAGTTCAATTCCCAGCAACCACATGGTGGCTCACAATCATCTGCAATGGGGTCTGATGCACTATTCTGGTGTGTCTAAAGAGAGCAATGGTGAATACATAAATAAATCTTTTTTAAAAAAAAGTCAGGTAGTGGTGGCACATGCCTTTGATCCTAGCACTCATGAGAGACCAGCTGATATCTGTGAGTTTGAGGCCAGCCTGGTCTACAGAGTGAGTTCCAGGACAGCCAGAGCCACACAGAGAAACCCTGTCCCGAAAAAGAAAAAAAAAAAGAAAGATATCTATGGCAGTTTTAGGAAGTTTCAACAAGACCAAGTTCTACCTAGGCTTATGATCTTTTTTTGAGTTATCAAACAAGGCCAGTGCACAATCCTTTCTTTCAAATGACTCCAAATTGGAACCTTTAGCCACTAAAAGACTGGCCTGTCTGCTCTCTAACTCAACTTAAGACAAAGTCATTTTAAGAAAGCACCATCTGTGCTAGAACTTAAAAAAAAAGTCAACCTCATCTGGAAGAAGTATTAAGCATCTCCAGAGGCAGGGATCAGGAACAGGCTCCTAGGATCTAACTACAAGGAAGGGGCTAATCCAGCAATTGTGATGGCTCAGTAATACAGAAACAATACACGGGTAGATGGTGAGTTTAGGGGGGAGGGAGGCAGGTAGCCTGGGGAAGGGGTGAGGAAGGGAGATAATCACCCGCTCTGCAGCCAGCCTCTTCATCTCTTCTTGCAGCTTGCTCAGGATGTGAAGGTTGGGCCTGTTCTTCTTGGCATACTGTTGTAGCTCTATCACACTCTTGTCAGAGGTCTCCTAGGGACCCAAAGCCTGCTCTCAGAACTGCCAAGTAGCAGTTTGCTCAAGTAGCAGTATCCACCCAAATCAGGAGTCTAATGGCTTGGTGAGGCACAAGTGCACACCAGTGGCCTACCTGTGATAAAGCACTTGTTGCAGACAAATATAGGATATAAGCACAGCCCTGAGCTCCCTGGTCTCTCCCATACATTGTTCCTTCCTCCATGATCACACCTCTGTGTGTTTACAAGCTGAGTATGAAAGTTAAGCACTCACTATGCTAGGAAACCTGACACTGGCAAGATCATGATTGAAGCCAACTGAGACATAACACAGCCAAACAGCCTACCCAACTGTTGTTCTTTGGTTCTCTTCTCTTCTTGGTTTGGAGGCCATATCTAAGGATGCTCACTGTGTCTTAGAATGCTAGAACTCCTGTGCCAGACAAGGGCCATTCACTCTTCAGTTGAAGGAAACCTCTGTCCATGGTTGCAGCAATGTTCCCTCTCTCTCTTAGCCCCAGACTATGTACCTACACTGTACCTACATTTCAACTTGTGAAAAATGCTTCTATTCAGGCTGAAGATGCAATTCAATAGTAGTCCTTGTTGGCCTGTACAAAGCCCTGGGTAGGATTCCCAGCAGTAGGAGAAAAAGGAATCAGAGAAAAAAAGAAGTAGTCTTATATTATTTATGTTCCCCATTTGGCTCCTGGACTCCTCCTGCTTGAGCAAACCTGAGTTTTGGGGAATCTGAAGGGGTGCTGCATTTCTCTAAACTATTAGCTCAGCTCAAGGGTCCACAGCACAGTCTTCAGGGTCTCCACTTAAACTCCTTTAAACAATGAGATCCTGATGATCCAGGTATTTTCAGCATATATTAGGGGAAAATGTAAAAAATGCTGGTGATGCAGCTGAATTCCATTACTACCCAACACCACTTCTCAGTACTTCCTATACCCATTAGGTTTGGAGACTGAATTAAATTCTGAGATCTGAGCAAAAACCTCAGAAACAAAACTGCTTGACAGATTCATGAGGAAAATGTGGCTTGGGTGCTCCCAGCCTCAGCTTACACAATCACTGTCACAGCACTGCAGAGACAGTCATAATTAAAAGTAGTGCTGCCACGCCCACAGCAAGCCCCAAGCCAAAGCAAGAAACAGGTAAGCAGAACAACTGCCACAAGATGTGACAGTCTGGTTACCTGCTTGACCATTTTGCTGCTCTCCCGACCGTACATGCGCAGTAAGGACCCCCAGTTCTTGACATGTGGGTGCAGCAGCTGAAGGATTTTCTGAGATGCTAATTGTTTCCCAACTCGTTTATTCTTACCTATGAGGAGGAAAAAACAAAGGTGAGAAGACAGGAGAACCTTTTCTGGGTACCTAGAGAGCCCATGCAGGGCATGCCACAAGAAGGTAGACAGTGCTTTGCTACTGTGTTGGACACCATGACTCAGTCCTGAGTCCTAAGATCTTGACCCAGGTACCAAACACCCTATTGAGCAGCTTTCAGGAGATCCAAGTAAGGACTCGTGAGAAATTTATTAGCTAACACAACAAAATTTCTTTCCCCACCACCAGACAACTCCACCTCACTTTCCTGCAACACAATGAGCACCAGCTACAAGGCCTCCTAAAGTTTATAGCTCCTGAATGTAGGTGTCTGGGTGAGCCTCCATATAAAGGATACTCTGAGCCAAGAGAGCTCTCCACTGAGAAATCACTACTGCTCAAATCCACTCAGCCTTCTCACCAGCCTACTTCTGTGTGGAATGAAGTTTATATGGTGCAGCAATAGCCATAGGTATAGGAAACACACACACACACACACACACACACACACACACACACACACTAATCTTTACTTGTAGTGGTTACAGTGTTTTATTTTATGGTTTTGTTTTTTATTTCTTTAGAAGCAAGGTCTCACTATGTTGTTCAAGCTAGTGTTGAACTCATATCTTCACATGATTCTCCTGCTTGAACTACTTGAACTACTCTCCATCATGCTTAACTTTATATTGGCTTTTACTAAGCAACTATGTCAGATGTAAAACCAGAGGAAGATGGTGCCTAGAGACCAAATATAGGAGTGCAACTAGATGGGTCGCCATCAGGACGTACCCCAGTCAGCTCAAGAAAACAGTCCCCTTCTCCTACCAGAGTCAGCTGGTTAGAAGTCATAGCAACAATAGAACAGGAGGGAGAATGCAAGGAGGATGACCACCTATCTAGTTTCAGATGAAGATGTGATGGCCACACAAAAAAATTGGTGCTTAGAATGACTGTCAGAGCAGTAGTAGCAGACCAGGCCACACACCCTCATATCAGAGAATGCTAGCCATACCCTAGCAGTCCTCTGAAAACACGCCAGCCTATGAGGGAAGCAGGGGAAGAGACAGATTCTTACACCACCCGCGCACTGTGTGTTTGCCGCATGCCATAACATATTCACTCTTCTGGTTTTTCCCAGGAACAACTTCAAACTTGATGGATGTGTCACCCATTCCATGGTTTCTTTTAGGAGAAAACAAAGATGATAAGACATTAATCGATAATGCTTATACATGGTGACTTCTGGGGGGACTACTATACAACCAAGTCCATTAATGGCTCTCCAAAGAAAACCCAAACTCCTCCCTAGATGTTCAGCAGACTATGGACGATTCTCCGCGCACTAATTTCAGTTTTGCAGAGCTTCCGTGGCCCTCACCCTACCTTTTAAGGCACTCATGGAGGATCTGATATGGAGACAACAGCCCAGCCTTGCTTGTCAGCTCGTAGACTCGTGAATCCTCAATACTGATGTGGTTAAAATACTAAAACACAAAGCACATGTTTGTGACTCCCAATCAGGTCCAAACAGAGTTGTGCCACAGTGTTTCCCTCAGACAATGAACATATTTTTTTGTTACCTCAATAAAGCATGCCATATTCCAGATATCTCTGATGGAACTATTAGGGAAGGATTAGGAAGTGTGGCTGTGTTGGAGAGGGTATGTCACTGGAGTGGGCTTTAAAGGTTTCAAAAGCCCATTCCTAGTTAAGATTCATTCTCTCTTCCCTCTCCCTGCCTCCTGCTTGTGGATGACATGTGAGCTCTTAGCTACTTCTTGAACACCATGTCTGCCTGCCACCATGCCTCTCATAGTTGTGGATTGACCCTCTGAAACTGTAAGCCCCAATGAACTCTTCTCTAAATTGCCTTGGTCATGGTGTTCTGTCAGAGCAATAGAAAAGTAACTAAGATATGCAGGGAGAGAAATTTTGCACAGCAAGGCTCAAGTAGGCTGGGGATAGGAGGAGCAGTCATGAAATGTATGGGACAAACGATAAAGGGTCAGAATTGAGTAGCTAACAGATCCCTGCCTTGATACCTGACTGACCCTGTACTCAGTGAACAGAAGATTGCCAAACAGCTCAGCTTACTCTATGCACAGACTACCTCTGGGACGGGCTGCAGAAAGAGTAGAGTCATCCACTGATAAATCTACCAGTTGATGGTAGATCATGTACTCAAAGAAAGTCCCATAGGATTTTATAGCCTAGCAACATTAGAGTCATCCTAGTTTGTGTAGGTACACTCTATATGGTTTCCATAAGTAAATCATCTAAGCAATATATATCTATACCACAAACTGGGGGACTTTTAGCAACCACAATGTGTGCTCTCAAAATAAAGGCTAGAAGTAAAAATTCAAGGTAGTCAGCAAAGTTCTACTCCTGCTGCAGAAACTATATGGGAAGATTCAATTTCTGATGGCCTAGCTCCTTTGGCTTATGAGAGCAGGAAGTCAGTCTATACTCAGTATGTTTTCTTTGTTTCTCCCCTCTGGAAAACCAGTCACAATTATTCAAATATATGTTAATAAATTATACCTATAACAACCTGTTCTCCAAAGTAAGGCCAAATTCTCAGGTACTGGAGATTAGCCCCTCAACAGATCCTTTTCAGAGACTACACAACCCAAACCAGAATATCCAGGAAACAAAATAAAATTTTCAATTGTCAAGCAAATAGGAACAAAGAGCTTGAAACAAACATGAAACAATGGGGCCCACCAGGCAGAGGATCTGCTGGGTAGGGAAAGTCTCTCACTAGCCCAATAGATACCAGTCTGTAGAGCCCTAGAGTCCAGACCTTGGGTCACATGAATAAACTTAATCAAGACTTTCTATAATGACATATGAACAGGTTTTCTCTGTGTTTGTAATGCTCCAGTAACAACAGTGTAGAGGAAACTCTTACATGAAGAGTCCAGCCAAGACTGGCAAGCATAAACTCCAACTGTCGTGGTTTGGTTGTCTTTAAACAGGAATCAAAAGATGCCTCTGCCCTCAAATGTAGGGAAGTCACCCATTTCATCAGGAGTTAGACCCTGGAACTAACTACCAGAACTAGGAAGGAAACCAACTGATTAGCAGCATGTGCTATGCTCAGCCTATATAACCCTGTTCTACCCAGCCATTAGTACTTGACCATCTGGGTACAGCTGACAGATTGCCAGCTATCCAAAACCCAAACTCTGTTCTGGAAGAACCTGAGCATAGTCACTGGAGAACATATATTCAGAAACACAAAGATGTCTGTGTCTGGTATAAAACTCTGAGCATAAAGCCCACAGCAAGCATCTCTGTGGAGTATCTCTCAAGTGCATTCAAATAGCAAAGTGACCTACAGATAATCATTGGTATTTTGAAAGATAGCCTGGGAGACTGGAGCGCCCAGAGCCCATAGATGGCAAAGAAGCACAAGTTGTACATATAGCCGATGAAAAACTACAATCTAAATTGGGTGGTGGTGCACGCCTTTAATCCCAGCACTTGGGAGGCAGAGGCACGCAGATCTCTGAGTTCAGGGTCAGCCTGGTCTACAGAGTAAGTTCCAGGACAGCTAGGGCTATACAGAGAAAACCTCTCAATGTCCTGCATTCTCTCCTCCTCCCATCTAAAAAACAAAACAAAACATCCAACCCCCACCTAAACCAAAAACTACAATCTAGATACTAAGGAACATTATCTTGAAAATCAGCCTTCAGACCGGGCGGTGGTGGTGCACGCCTTTAATCCCAGCATTTGGGAGGCAGAGGCAGGCAGATCTCTGAGTTCGAGGCCAGCCTGGTCTACAGAGTGAGTTCCAGGACAGCCAGT